>QTSX02001058.1:0-51158 GCA_014839935.2 Entomophthora muscae | reverse complement strand
TAACTGTTCTTGCTGCTTATAAAAGAATGTTAGCTTCTATCACGCTGGGAAGTTGAGAGGGAATATGATGCTAGATCCATCATGGGGCAACTTGCTGAGCACCCCCTGTGTATCCTGAGATATGTTGGCAGCTGAGATGTGTATTTCAGTTGTAAAAACAAGTTGGCTGGATACCCCTCCTATGTGTGATGGGATAGCCAATAGAAGCTTGTCTACCCTATCTCTCTGTATTACGGAATGGAATTGTCTATTTTAAGATCATTACAAGTGTTCCTAAATCCACTGATGAGTAATCCAGAAGGACCTGCTCTATCAGTGCTTCTGGATGAGCAGCTGTCAGTGGCCTGTTAGCAGGATCAGGGTGAAGGATGAGCAAATCAGGCAACCCAGGGTATTCAGAATCCCTGAAAAACATCTTAAGAAAATTTGTAGTGACAACCAGATTAATCAAGGATTTAGTTGATGGCGTTTATTAACTAAACCCTATAACTGAAAACTGTTATTGACAAGGAAAGTGTCATGGTGATTGCTCGAGCTTGAAAATTCATAAGGATGGATCCATTAGTGTTACTTTTATACAGAAAAACTCTTTAAGTTGTTCAAAGTTTTGGGCCAACACCCTGTATAGAACTAAATCAAGGGGATGGTAAGCGGTTAAGATGTTATTAGTGATGAAATTGGCGGAAGAGGTCTCAATTGGGAGGGTTGGCTTGGGGGCGGGGAGGAGTGAGTGTGTTTGACATGGAGTTGGTGCCAGACAAATCCAACTGGGAAGGGCGGCTGGGGGTAAACATATCCTCCAGTGAACGGGGCATCTCAGCTGGGGTAGGCAAAAGGGTTGAATTGATGGTTAAATGTGTTTGCAGGGAAGAGTCTACGGTGTGTTGATTAGTAGTAAGGTGTGAGATAGGTTCCTCATTAGGCTTCTCAGACCGGCATGGCGTGTCAGAGGAGTGAGCTCCGCACATTTGGCTACAACGCTTCTCGCGCAGAGCTGCCTTGCCGGCAGCAAGGGCAAGAAGATTCTGTACTGCGCTCTCGCCATTCTGCCGGATAAGAGAATATAGGTGGCCGACTGGATTGTTGAGCAGGCGCTCAGGTGAATCAAACTCAACAACATGGCCCTTGTCCATAACCAGAACCTTGTCGGCTTCTATTATGGTATGGAGACGATGTCCGACAAATAGGATGGTATGTTGTGTAAAGTTGGTAGCAATGGCATCCTGGATAAGATGATCGGTGTGCAAGTCTACAGCGCTAGTGGCCTCATCGAGAATAAGGATGCGGCACTGTAGGAGGATGGCGCGAGCAATGCAGAATAGCTGCCGCTGGCCAAAGGTGAATATTGTTCCATTCTCAACGATAGGAGCATCAAGCATATGGACCAAGCTGCGTACCTTGGCAGATAGATGAACTGCCTCCAGGGCACGCCACATCTCAGCATCAGTACGACGCGAGTAAGGATCAAGGTTAGAGCGGATGGTACCAAAGAACAGCACAGGCTCCTGAGGAATGACAGCGATGTTGCGTCGCAAATCTTCCAGTCCCATCTGGGCAATGTCAAGGCCATCAATCTCGATGCTACCCTCCGCCACTTCAACCAGGCGCAGCAGAGAAGTAAGCAGGGTGGTTTTTCCTGACCCCGTCCGGCCAACAATGGCTACCTTCTCCCGGCCCTGTATTGTGAAAGACACATTCTTGAGCACAGCTACCTCGTAGCGGTGGTAACGCAGTGAGACATGCCGGAAATCGATCTGGCCAGTCGCTGGCCAGTTTGGCGGCGGACGACAATCGTCGATTATGGGTGGTCCCTCAGGTGAGATTGAAGAACGATAGTGCACCAACTGATCGATGCTCCAGATAGACGAGTGGAAGTCAAGCATAGCCTGGGCGGTCCATTGCCCAAACATCAATAACTGCATGGCATTGGTTAGAGCAAGTCCTGCAACGCCGTGTGAAAGCTTCACATTATCTGCTTTAAGACTGAGGAATAAGAGTGCCGTGGCGTAAATAAACAGTGACGCCAAAAAGTCAATGTAAAGCGATGTCCAGCACTTGACCAGAGTAAGCGCCATGATGGCCTTGTTAGTGGTGTCGATCTTGGTGAGGTTATATGCATCGAAACGAGCCTGCACTTTGTACACCCGAATGCTGTGCAGGCCTTCCAGGGTCGCCGACAGATGTGAGAACATGGGTGGACGGCTTGAAGCCTCATATTGTAGAAGCTTGTCCTCGACACCTTTGCTATACCACAGTAGATATACTGCAAGCACGGAGAGCAAAATCCCAGGAACAAAAAGATAAGGAATCACAACTACTGCCATGAGGAAGGTGCCCACCACCAGGGGTAGAAATTGGAGAGCTTGAAATGCCGAATCTGACAATATTTCATCAACAACGTTGAGATGTCGCGCAAAAGAGTGCAGTACCCGACTCAGGGGGGTATACTCGAAATAAGACATGGGAGCACGCAGCACCGGTGCAAGCATGTTGAAATGAAATGACGAGCTCTTGCGGCATATAACCGCAAGGAATGCAATGCCACGTAGAAATACCGCAGCAACAAACGCTCCTGCCAAAGCTGAATACATACCTAAGCCAGAAGAGACATCGTGGCTCGGAGTGGCAACATGCTGATCAATTGTAATTTGAAGCCAGTAATCGTTGTATAGACGAATAGCATGGACCAGCATAAAGGACAAGGCCACAAGCATAGTGACGTAGATGCCAGGCGACTCTTGAAAATAACGCAGGTAAAGGCGACGGCGCAGGCGGCGGCGCTGCTTGACGCGCTCCTCTTCGTCAAGGTCACTATCCCCAAACTGATCCTGGTAGTGCAGACTGTGGATAGTCATTTGATTCCGCTCCATGGCACGAGCGAGGGCATTGTTCTCGGTCTGGACTGTAGAAGTGTTGATGGCCAAGCCCGCCCCACCAAGCACTGACAACTGATGGCGATCTAAAATCTTGCTGATGTGTTCTTCATTAGTACCCTGGGCGCCACGCTCAATCATGCGCGAAATAGTAATCTCGTTAAGGTCAGGATTGGCCCCGTTGCTTTTTTCAATGGTGTTGGTACGCGAGAAAGTTACAGAAGGCATATTGCCATAAGGCCCAAGGCGACTGGGTTGGGAGCCATGTTCAGTCGACACCCTGGGAGGTTCATTGTCAGGGTTCTCTGCAGAAGGATCTGGGGTTGGCTGGGGGACGGCCTCGCTGTTGGATAGATCCGATAGCAACAAGGCTTCGTCGTCATGGATATCGTCAATGGCATTAGGGTCTTCAATCTCAATACTTTCTCCCACAAGAGCAGCCAAGTCTACGTCGCTGGCCATGAGGTCGGCATAGTTGCCCTGTTCAATGCATTTGCCTGACTTCATGACAAAAATGTGGTCGCAGTGGGGCAGAAAATGCAATTGGTTTGTCACGAACACCACCGCCTTGTCTTTGAGTAAACCTTGGATGCATTCACGAAACAAATGCTTGCCGACACGCGGGTCCATGGGTGAGAGAGGATCATCCATCAGCACCACGTCAGCATCGTTGTAGACGGCACGCGCAATACTAACACGATGGCGTTGCCCTAAAGTCAGATTGTACCCGCGCTCTCCAATCTCAGTTCGATCGCCTAACAGTTAGGGAGTGCAGAAAAGCTAACGTACCTTGGGTTAGTGCTTTAAAGTCTCGATGCAATGCACACGCCTTGACCACTCGCCGATACTTGTCGAGATCGAACTTGGAGCCAAACACCACATTGTCACGCAAAGCAACGGATAAGATCCATGGCTCGGATGGGCAGTACGCCAAGCGTAAACCGGGAGCTTGGGCAATATCGCCTCCTGAGCATACCATTTGACCCTATAATTTAGTCACGCCTAAAACCAGACTTACCATTATTGCACTCAGGATCGATGACTCTATTTAAGATCAGAAAAGACCAAAGCTTCAACTTACTTCCTGCGCCCACATCGCCAACGATGGCAAAGATCTGGCCACGCCGGATCTGCAAGTTAAGGTCAGAGAGGACCGGGCGCGCATCCACGCCCCAAGCAAAAGTCGCTCCGTTCATATTAATTAATGCCCCGCTGGGCAGAGCAGGATCACGCGCCACGGCACCCTCCTTGGTATCGGGGGTGGGAGCGGGAGGTTGGACTTCGGGCTTTTTAAGGAAAAGCTCCAGGTTTTTGAGAGAATGTAGGGCAGCTAAGAATTGGCAACGAGTCGATAAACGGCTTACCTTTCGTAGTTTGGATCGAGAGAGGCAGCATCAGGAGGGGATAGCGCAGGGTGTTGAAGATAGACAACAGTGCAAAGACCATGTCAGCCTGCAAGATTTCATCGGGGTAGATGGCATGGAAGGTTTGCAGCGAAATCATGGTGGCAAGCACTGGCGCCCCGAACACTGCGGCCATTAATGCAGACTTTGCCGCCAGATGCTTGCTAAGTTGGGCGATCTCCACGCGACGAGTATCAGTTAGTCTATCTAGAAAGTGCTTCTCCCAGGCGTAGAACTTGACGAGCTTAATGGCAGTTAATACTTCTGACATCAGATGCACTCGCTCTGAAGTAGTTCGAGATCGCCCTTTGGCAAGTGTAGCTAAATACTTGCCCAGCACACATTGCAGCGGGACTAGCAGCAGCAATAGCCCTAGGACAGGGAGAACGGCCAATCCGAGCTCGATTTCGGCTAACAAGACCACAACAATCATGGCTAAGCCAGTACTCCATAAAAAGTGAAAATTGACAAAGGCCTCAGCAATCCGATTGCAGTCCTCCCCAACCAAATTCACAATATCACTCGTCTCACCAGTGACGGAATAGAGCCGCAATGACTTTCGATAAATAAGCACCATCATACTGGCTCGAACCTGGATGCCAATACGCGTACACTCTGATTTAAGACGATGAATACACACGCTGGCAAGAAAACAGCTTAGGAAAAGCGCCACCGCCACTCCATGAGCCGCTCCAAGGCTGATTTCAAAAAAGGTGTCACTTGGCTCGGCCAAGCCAGACTTGTAATTTACGAGCAGCTTAAGAAGGAAATAGGAGCCAAGGTGGATGAATAGAATCCAAAATAGCTGCCAAATACCAAGAAATAGGTACTGCGTACCAAAGGCATTGTACATTACCCGAATAAGGGAGGGGGTCTTATCACATCTTTCCACTTGTTCCTTCCAAGCCCGGTCAAGCCTTTGTCCGGCAGATTTGGCTGTATCCTCATCCTTTAACTTGACTAGATCTAGATTAGGGTCATTGCGACGGCGGTATATCCTTAGGAGCGAAAAAACGTCAATGAAGAACCACCTTTTTATCACGCTGCTATCAAAAGAGACATTGATCTTGTCCATTATCCTACGGAAATGGCGATTAATAATTATTTCACCTGGTGAACATGGAGAATATCTAACAAAGGGGTTGTCGAATTTGACATATTGACGAGAAAAGGTAGCTCAATACGCTGAAGGCCTTTCAATATTTAATAAATATGTTATTGTGAAATTTATCAAACTAAAAGTTATAAATAAGTTGTAAAAATAGTCTCAATCAACTTTAAGTTCAATCTTCCTAATTGTATCAGTATTTTTAAGGGTTGCTTTGAACTTTTAGAGATTAATGATGATAGGGAAGTGTTCGTACTCCCTAGAGGAAATTAACAAAATACAATACTTTGACAGAAGCTCAGAGCAACTCAGATGTCGGCAAGCTTATATTCCTGCTGGAGAAAGTACAAGCAGCGCGCATACCGCATAATGACTGGCTATTAATTACCTTGAGTTGGTTTAGCCAATGCCTCAACAAACCTTGGACGTGTTTAAAGGGCGTTGAGGGACTCTTGGAGGGGTCAGCTTTTTCAAGAGAGTTCTTAATCAGGCAAGTGGACCTTGTTCGGAGAAATTATGTCGGTATTTCCAACAATAGAACTCATAATGTTCAGACCCACCTTGCGAATTCAAACTCCAGGCTACGGCATAAATTCTTCTTTAAAGCGGCATATTCTAAGGTGTGAGGCGATGGAACATCGCTTTATGAATGACCTATTATTATTCTCCAGCTTGGGATTCGTTTCAGCAGACGGATATGTGCTAACAATAGATTTGTGATATGCTTTTAAAACTCAACCAAGTCTGATGGTTCCGCTTAGTGGAGTGGGCTGATCCCCCAGCAATTCAAGCCAACAGCAACCACTTAAATCCAAAATGATTAGTTTGATGCGCATCAAATTGCTTGATTTGACCTTTTATTTCGGCCCCCCTTCAAATCTTCAACTTGAGCTCCCATAAAATATACATGCTATATATAAACTCCCATTTTAAACCTTTAAAAAATTAAGAGTGTGATTTTATTTCCAAACAGTACTTTGTCTTTTATTATTTCATCTATGACAACATACCCCAAGGTAATTTAGGATTCTAAATACCACCCCACCAATCATATAGATGCCAGCAGATATAAAAATAAAATGCATATTTCGCATTAAATTTTCGACATTGCCACACGTCAGAAAGTTGACCCCCACATGATAATCAAGAATGCTACGCTGCTTAATTTAAACTAATTCCTAATCTACGATTGGCACCCATAAAATTGTCCGAAGCCCCAGACGGGAAACTAAGAACCAATGCCTATTTTCAAAGGGAAAGCTTATCCACCCTTTCGCATCCATCCACCAGCTCCAAATAAACCATCCCAACATTTCAAATCACGTTTTGCTCCAGATACCTCCACTACTATATACCAACCTCACTTTACGCCTCCCTAAAGCCAAGTTTAGCAACCATCCTTTTGGAAAGATGTACCATTAAACTTCAAATATGAATTGAAAAGATAACATCTTGCCTAACAAAGGATACATACATTGTTATAGAAAAATATGGAACCATCTAGGTTGAGCCCATTTAGCTTACATTTCTACTCACCAATTTATAACCGATGTATTATCCGGTCAAGTAATATAAACAATTATATAAATGTAGGATTCATGTTAATAAATGACCCTCCAAGGACTAATTCTAATAAACCTTGCAGCTTTAACATATTAAATCAAATATAATATCAGATGATATGGCAATTGCACCTGCCCCAGTTTGAACCTAGTCTATGAGACAGATCGTTGAATCTCACCAAGATATCATCCCTTTTACAAAAACTTCAGACTAAAATTTGCATCTTTAAAAGTTCTTGTATAGAATGTTTTAATAAAACATCTGGTGAAATACAGATAGTGCTAACTAGTATTAAGAACCCTTCTTAAAGAACTAAATATAAATCTGATATAGCCAAAATAAACCATTTCTGTTTCGGGCATGCTACAGATAAACCTGGATATGTTAGCTGGGTGATAAAAAGGGGACAGCAAAAGTTAGAAAGGATCCAAAAAGGATTTGAAATAATATATGTCTATTTTTATCAATATAAATGTCATGTTCAGCTCTTGGGAATGTCATCTAAGAGGACACAGCGGGAAATATTTATAACAAAATATTTGAGGTTCAAAGCTAGCCTTGGGTTAGCCTTTGGGGCAAAATTAAGGAGATGTACCTTAATTTCTTGGAAAGATTAAGGAGAGTTTCCTTTTAGCAAAAAGGAAAGGAATAAGCTTGAAGATTATAAAAGCCAATACAAATGTGGATAAAATTAATTTTATTTAGGGTAAAGATTATACCTAAATAGTAAAACAAGGGTGTAGATTGTTTAATAGGTAGACAGTGTGGCTGATGAGGTCAACTGGGCTGAACTTGTACCAGGATCATAATAACCAAGATATCACAATCTGGAATGTGTGAATACTAATGTCAACTTATTTTAAAAAAGGGGGCAACTGTGATATTCAAAATACAAACCCAACCAAGTCTTTACAAGTATTGCAATTTGCCAGTCATATCAAAATAGCATTCATGCTCAATTTCTGATATCTCCCCCTCAAGATTGGTCACAGGGAGTTGATAATTGCAAGAGAAATTTAGCATAAAACCAAGAGAAAGAACGCCTAGAAGACAAAAGCTTGACAGTGTACTCTACGCCTTTCTTGTAAGTGTCTTCACAAGGTCCAACCCAGAGGAAATTCAGTTTGTGAGCTCTGCCACCAGTACAGTTTTGATAGTAGAGGACCAGGTCACTCACTTGAAACTCAGGAAGGGGAGCTCTAGACACATTGGAGGGCAACAACTCTAAACTTTTGACCTTATAGGCAATCAAGTAAGCAGTTGCTTGGATATCAATGATGCAGTTAGTCAACTCTTTTACATAGGTTTTGGGGTTAACTGCAGCATCAAATTCAATCAATGGAGGACTGTAAGGGTCCAGCCTGCGAGAGGTTCTTGGGAACTCACGGGCAGATGGCCTGTGGGACCGGCAGGGAGAGCCCACCACAAGATTGGTGCTAACTTTACAATATAAGATAACAATTTTCCCAGGAGGGCCCAAGGTCCGCTTGCTGGTACCATAGAATCTATCAAGTTGGTAAGAGTGATATACATCACTCCAAATATCTGAGTAGAAGTGAATTCATTGGCAGCAACAGATTTTTGCGGGCAGTTGGGCTGTGGGGTGAGAGGCGGTGTCATCGGGACCAAATACGTGGGCAGGTAGTTGTACTTGTCACGTAATAGCAGGGGAGGTATGGTGATTTTGTTGCCTTCCCTGTAAACAGTCTCAGTCTCTCTAGTTCTTGCCTCAGGATTGTAGATTAGGATGTTCTCTAGGATGAACTCCAAATACACAGGGTTAGGGAGGGTACTCAGTGAAATGTACTGGGCCGTAGGGAGCTCCTGGTGGACGATAAAGGTACGGTGGTAGGTCTGCAGTTCCTTGGGGTTGATGGATGTGAGGTGCAGAACCGCAGGAGGTAGACTGTAAATGAAATAGAACTAATATCAAATATGGAATAACCTGGTTGAACCAAAGGTTCATGTCACTTTATTGCAAGAATGACAATGGACAACTTCTTGGCAGTCCAGGGTATAAGTATGCTCATCTACCATGGGTAAACTTTTACAAATTTCTTTGGCCTGGGTGTTGCTGTTTACCAGGTTTTTCCAGACCTTGGTGGCATTCATTGCGGGAGTTAATTCATTGGCTGGTTCAGACTGAGAATAATCAAATTTCCTTGTTGGGTCGTGGGGTTGGTCATCTCTGGGTGGCCTGCATTTTATAGGAAGCTTCTTTATTTCCTTTTCCGTGGTGGCCCAAGTTATTTTGGGTTCTATGGTTAGGCCCGCCCGCTGATTGGTTGAGTAAACAGGAACCTTCAACGTGGGGAGTGTCAATGTAAGTGATTTTGACTCATCAAGCTTTAGAGGGTTTCCTGAAGTCAAATCCTGCTCTGGTTCAAGCCCAAAAATCTGCGGGCTGCCAGCCTGCAGGGTGTCAGGGTTTGAATCCTGTAGTTGAGGTTTTCCAGTAAGCATGGTCAATAGGAGTTTGTCACTTGTACAAGGACCTAAGATTGAGGGGGTAGTAGCCTCACATCCATATAGCATGACAAATGGGGACTGTCCTGTCACTCAGTGTTTGCTTAGATAGTACACAAAGAGGGCAGTAGGAAGAAACATATCCCAATTGGCAGAATCAGAGAGAGTGAGCTTCCTCATAATAGTGACCAGCGTGAAATTGATGTGCTTGTCAGTCTCATTGGTAGAGAGATTGTAGGTGTAATAACCCAACATGTGAGAGAGTATTTTATCTAGATAGGGTGCCAAGTTCAACCCTTGGAACCCTGCAAGAGAGGTGACAATTGGGTATACTGACAATACTCAACAAAACACCTTGGCATGTACATTAAATTGTCTGAAATTACTGGCAAAGTATGTAAGTACATAGTACGCAATGATGTATATGACTATGGACCAGGTAGAGTGGGGCAAAACCGATGTGGGCCAGGAGTACAGTTGCAAGGAATTTAGTTATGCTGACTCCTTTTAATAATACTTGTCAGTGGGTTCTTGGGATGGCCTGTATGATTTGAAAGTGGTATGGTGGCCCCCAATCCCTAGGCAGGCTGTTATTATAGCAGAGAAGATAAGGTGGTTCATCTTCTAACTCTCAGGAAGGGGTGACAAAGCTTAGTGTCTAGACTTTTTTAATGGTAAAGTTTTAAAATGTTTTATGTGATATTATTGAGGATAGTTTCACTCAATGATAGCAAAATCAATCACCAAGGAATTGTTATTATTTATATAGCAGTGCCTTTATGTGGCAGGAATATTGGAAACATTGGATGGGAACCCCAAAACACTTGGTGGTCTCTGAAATCCCCTTTCTTGGATGCATTGGTGGTTGCCAAGTGGAAATTTTTAGCCAAAATCCAACTTGTATTTGCATGATAGTAATCAGGCCTTCTTCATGCACTTAATTCACTTCTTGAGCTTGGTGCATGAATTGGTTTGCAGGTGACCTTGTCAGTCCCCTCTGCATTTGGAAAGTTCCTAATTTTGGGAATTTGCCTTTTTTGGTTTCCCAATTTGGCAATTTCCCTGTGAAGCAGGGAGGGACTGGCTGGCAGGGGTGGGCAGGTGGTCAGCCACATGGTCTGGGGGCAGGCTATAAAAGGCCTGGCCCAAATAACTTAAAAAATTAAATTCTTTTTCTGAAGCTGTGCTTTTGCAGCAGTTTTCCCAACCAGGGAAAACTGCTGCAAATATTTTGAACTCTTGTTTTCTGGTGAAACGCTGAAAAATTACTATTTTTGCACTCTTTGTCAGGAATATTCCTGATAGTAAGGAGCTAAGAAAGACTGGTGAGTACCCATAACCTTTAAAATGAAAGTGATCAACCTGACATTAAAGTTGGTATCATTTTCAGAGAGCAAAGTTTGGGAATACCCATGTCTATAAAGGATATCTTGCAGTAGGAAATTGGCTGTGATTTTGGAAGTGACATCTTTGGTGGCCCTGTCTTCAACCAATTTGCTGAAGTTGTCCACAGCAACTAGGATAAATTGAGAACTAGAGAAAGAGCAAGAGAGGGAGACAACAGCAGCAATGCTCAAAGTATGAAAAGTGTGCTTTGGAGGGATGAGCTTGAACTCATGCTGTTAGGGTTGTGGATGTTATAATTGACAAGAGTGGCATGAAAAGAGAATATCAGGGATGAGCAGATGCATGTTTTCCCAGTAGAAGTTCTTACATAGCCAGTTATGAGTTTTGGCTATGACATCATGTCCAGTATCAATATGGGCCTGAAGAATAATAGCTACTCTCATGCTAGGTCACATATAAGTCAGATACAGATCTTTGAATTTTTGAATAACTGGCAATATCAAATAAGTGTAAGGTCTTGCCCAAATAGGTGCAAGGTTATAAACTAGTGTATGTAAGGCATTAGGATTCAGATTTAAAAGGTATAAAAAGGTGGGAACTGTCTGCAAAATAATCTTGTAGAACCCTGCTAAAAACCTATACTGAGTTACAAAAGGAGTGATTGAGTTTAAGAACTCTAAACAAAGAAGATAAAATAAAGTGTTTAATAGTGAGTGATTTGTAACTAAGGGAATGTTAACATTAGGATATTCTCCATTAGCAAATTGGTACATATAACTATTGAAAGATTCCTTAAGGGAAAACAATGGATACAACAAGCCTAAGGCTTGTTGTTTTACAAGTTCCATTTATTTTAAGGAAAGAAAAGGCTAAACTTTAAAATGAATTTAATAAAAATGTATAAATTTCTAAAAATTAAGATCTCAAGTTTAAATTGGATAAAAAATTGAAGGGAAGAAATCACTTAGAATTTTGGCTTAAAGCCTACTATTCACAAGCTCTTGATTTATAGAAAAAGTTTTTGACAGTTGCATAATGATAGTCATGGGGAAAGCAGCCAAGAATAGGAGCAACTGGAGGAAGTTGGGCAAAAACCTGGAGGAAAAGGAGAGCTTCAAAGCCCAACAGTAGTTGCAGATCAGCAACATTACCTGGGGAGTTGCAACAGCGTAAGCAAGGGTTTTGAAAGGTAAGAATAGGTGAAAATAATCTAATTTAAAGTAGAAATATTCAATGGGATAGAATTAAGACAGCATCAACAACAACAACTTAAACGCAAATAGCAAAAGAAAACAAGGTAATTAACTCTAAAATACTTATATATTAACTCTCAACTCAAAACTTTAAATATTAAAAAATACTGAATTTTAAATTGATTGAAAACAAACAAACATAATAAATTTAAAGAGCCTGCCCTTTGGGGCAGGGCATGACAATAAGGGTGTCCTTGGATAGAGTTTGGAGGGCCAGGTGTATTTCTTAAGTTTCAGTGGCCCAAGCATCAGGGTAGCCAATTGGTTCATATAGTTGATCAGCATCTGCAGAGTGTATAGCCAGGATGGGCATTCTGGAGAGACCATCAGCGTTTTGATGTTGAGAGCCAGGCCTGTGTACCACTGTGAAGTCATATCCTTGCAAGTGTAAGACCCAACAAGCTAACTGTCCTTCAGGCTCTTTTAGCTGTTGTAGCCATTTGAAAAAGGAATAGTTGGTAACTAAAGTAAAATGGGTCCCATAGATGTAGTGTCAAAACTTCTTAACAATGTGCAACATGGTCAGACATTTCTTTTCAGTTACAATATAAATCTTTTCATGCTTGGTGAGCACTCTGAAAGAATAGGTCACTGGTTAATCTACACCATCCTTGTATAAATATACTAGGATTGTGCCTACCACTACCCTTCAAGCATCTCTGTACAAGATGAATTTCTTGTCATAGTCAGGGTAGACCAGAAAGGGGGCTTTTTTGAGTTTGGCCTTGAGAGCTTCAAAAAATTGGGTCATTCTTTATTAGGTTAAGCCCAGGCACCAGCTTAAACATTTTAAAGCCTTTTAACTGCTTTAGTATGATTTGATTCATAAACTTATATATTTTTTGAACATTAATATAATACTCAGTTTACTGAAGAAAATTTTAAAAGCGCAAAATATACAAATAATAAAAATAAGTCTTACTTTTATTAACTGTGTTTTTTCTTAAACTCCTTTTTCTATTTTAATAAGCTAATAATCAGTTATATGAGTTGCATGGGAGAGTAATAGCAGCCCCAAAGATAAACTGCTAATACCCTATCTTTGGCTCATAATATTAATTTCTTAGTTATTTTTAGAAATAAAAGTTGTTGTATTTAAAAGACTATTTAACTTATTGAAATATAAGTTTTTGTAATGTGTCTAACTTCATGAACATGTCCTACTAATCTTTTAGTAGTATCAGCTCTCTTATTTCTCTGTCATCTGTGCAGAACTTTGACATTTGAGAATGTTAATGAGTACTCCAAAATAAATTATTGTGTAAAGGTGAAACATTCAGCTCACTATTTTTAATTAAATATGAAAGATTAACATAAAAAGCTGACTTCAAGCCAGATTTTTTTAGGCCTAGTTTTTCTATCATAAATGTAAAAAAAGGTTTTTTGGGAAACATCTGAATTATTTACAAGTGACTCATATAAACCCTTTATTTCTTCTTCTCTCTCAAAAATCCTTTTGAGATCATTTGTATTTTTTATATACATCTTGTTTTCCTTTTGTTTAAATATTTTAGATAATACACCAAAAGGATCATCAACAATATTTTTGCCATGACAATCTACAAATCTATTAAACTTAATTGTTTCTTTTATAGTTTTAGGTACCTCTTTAAAAAGATGAAATAAGAATTCATAAGATCTGAAATGATTACCATTATCAGTCCAAACTTATATATTTTTAATGTTATCAAATTTATATTTTTTAGGCAGACTTATCAAACACTGATCTGAAAAAAATAGTCATGAGATAAAATTTCAGATAAAAATTATGAAACTCATATTTAATTTTCTCATTTTCTTTAAAAGCAATTGTAAATCCTAATAAAGACAATTATTTGTATCCATAGGACCCCCACCTATTTTAAAGTTTTCTTTATACAGTAGTTTTCAAACCTGTTGAGATAAACATATATTATTCAGTTTAGAAAGCATGAACTCAGTCTAAAAATGAAATCAAAAATCAAGTAATTTATATTAAATTAGAATAGATTTTGATTCACTTTGATTTTGTTTTTAGACTGAGTTCATGCGTTCTAAACTGAATAATATACATTTATCTCAGCAGGTTTGAAAACTACTGTAGTCTATTACTATAATACATGAATTATCATCAATATTATCTATATCACTAATATATTCTTTATTTTGATAATTATAAAAAATTTCATGTAGGTCAATAGATTCCAAATTTTCTATAATAGATTCTGGCAATGGTAACTTATTTGTACTCAAATCATTTTTCTTCATTTCTAATAATTTTTCAAGTTGCAAATGTTACACATATCAGTTTGTTTTTAATTTTAATTATATTATTAATAAGCTTATAGTAATGTTGAGATTATACTTCTGTAAAATATAATAAACAAGATAAATGGTGTAAATTCACTGCCACCTCTGGCTGTGGATCAAACTGTTTTTCCCCGCCGCACCAAGAAAGGGCCAAAAATTACAGCCAAGCCAATCAATTCTCTAGGAGATTTAGCTCATACTGTTGATGAGATATTTGTTCTGGCATACCCTGCAGACCCCCCAGCTTTGGTTGTCCCGGCCTGGGAAGAAATGCTGGTCAATTTGGATTATTTGTTAGCATGGTATTGTCCTCTCTTAAAAACAATCAGGAACACCCAATCAAATGATGCCACATCTATGATCAGAAAGTCAAATGAACCTGAACTGGTTGAGGCGCCTTCCAGCCAATCAGGTGGTCCCACAGAAATTAGCTTGAAACCTTCCAGTGCTCCTGGCCTTGGCCAGCAAAATTTCTCTTCCAGCCAATTGGATGCAAGTCAAATTGATCATGTGATTATCCCCAAGCAACTCACCCCTTTTAACAATGCCAGGGGAATTTGTGTCCCCTGCTTGTCAATTGTCCATTTTCATTAAAGTTCTGTTTGTTGCACTTGTCTGTTTAATTTTGGTTGGACTGAAACTTAGTTTTGAGTCCCTATTACTTATAAGATTAAAGTGTTAATTGTCACCTCAAACCTTACCTTATACCCCCTGGTTTGAACCCAGCATCTCTTTCAAGGCCTTCTAAAGAAGCTCTAGCATATAGTTCTCTCCCTATAGTCCTTTTGCTTTCAAAAATCCTATTTGAACTTAAAATTTCAATTATATTTCTATATAAAACTTACTTTATATTTGAATTTTCCCTGAATTTTTTGTTTCCAAACCCGCTTCTGTTTTCAATCACCACAAAGACTCCCAAGTTCATGTACAAGATCTTCCAGGCCTCTTTCTGTTGTTCCTGTCCTGTTTTTTACTTGTGACTACCTCTGCTAGCATATAAACTATTGCTTGTGTTAAGGAAATCTCACCTTTCTCCTCCAAATTTTTCAAGGAACACAGCCATGATAATCCCAGCCATCAAATTTGCGGTGTTTTCTCTGGCCCCCTTCTTGCTTCTCCTGTGGTCCACCTTGCCAGACTTGTGGGCAAAGATCTCCTCCTCTGTCCAATTTGTGGGTGAAGATCCCTCTAGCCTCCTTAATTTACCTAGTGGTCTCCTCCTCTCTGGCGAGGCTGTGGTGAAAATTTTGACGTGTGATGACCTAGATTTGAACGTCATTGATCATATCCTGCCCTCTGCTGAGGGAGAGAGAACGTCAGTGCCTCCCCTTCCCAGCCTGGATGAGAGCGCTTCAGTTCCCCCTGAGGTTCTTGGGATTCCTCCCCCCATTGCTTCTCGTGCCCCTTGGGTGATCACTGGCCTTGTGTTGATGGGATTAAATTCCTACTTCCCTCAACTGTCCCCAGTGTCCTCCTTCTGGTCCCCCCTTAGAGCGGCCATCCTAGTTCTCCACTGGGTGGCATCTTAATGGTTCCTTTCACTGGGATGGGAGCCAAACTTAGTTAGTTTAGCCCCCTCTCTCACAAAGGGGAAGATTTAAGAGAAGAATGATACTTTATTGGGTAGAATATAGAATATTATATAGTATCATGGTAAGCCACATACTGTTCATGTATGTCATGGAGGTCATGAGACTTATCTGAGTAATGTTACTCTTAAGTCACAAGGCTTACTCAAGTTGTGTTCTGCTTAGGATCTGGATTGTGTGATCCCCGTAATAGATGGTCAAATGATAGGAGTGCCACTGACCTATTGATTAGATGGTGAGCCATTTGGTGACTCATTTGATGAACTACTCAGGGTGTTAATCCCCCAAGAGGGAGTAATCAAAGATGTTGCAACAGTAAGTAGAAAGTGAAATAGAAATATTGGTTTTATTTTTATATCTTCATAAATTTCTTTTTTGTTTTTAAAAATAAGTATCTTATTCTATTTGAGTATTCACTCTGTTCTTTTTGTAATTCTTTATAAAGCACTCCAGGTTATTTTTTAGTGTTTTGGCTGGTTGGAAATATTTTTCAGTATATGTTTTCTTTATTTAATGAATAATTTTTCCTGTTTATTATTTAAACTTAATGTACTTTTTTAGCAGCATTATTTTTTAGAATACAAATACTCATTTTTGATCATTTTTATCCCCCAATCCCAAAGTTCTTTCAAAGTATAGCTTGATGTAACCAATGCTATTAGGGCAGAAAGGTGCTTGGCAGGGGGTTCTGACATTATTTACTTTAGGTTGTTAAGAAAATCATCTTTCTTGGAATTTTGTATGGCAGTTAAGAAGGTACTTTTTTCCAAACTATGTTTTTAATAAGGAATGCTCAACAAAGCTGTTAAGATTATTGACAGCAGTAAAAAGGAATGCTTGATTAAGCATATAGATACTTTCTCTCTTAGTAGAAGCCTCCAGTGAAAATAAGAGTGTCATCTGAGGTGCAAGTGTGATAGGCTTCATAATAATAGTGGTGGGGTTTTTTGGCTTGGTTTAGACATTTATTGCTTGGAAATAGATGTGCAGTTATCAGAGAGTAGTAAATGTATGGATTGTAAAGAAAAATTCTGTAAAGTTGAGCTGTTTAAATAATATGTTAGCTGAGTTTTTGCACTGCAGGTATAAATACCCTACTGACCCCCAACTGATCTCCTTAATTTATTAATAGCATCCCTGAAGTTAGATATCATTGTTTATTTACTTCTTTTTATATTCTGGTTAACTATCAATATATTGGTAGATAGTGCTTCAATCTTGCTTAATCTAGTATCATTAGACAGCCCTTAATCTCAGCTTTCAGAATTGTGCTGCAATGTTATTTTCAATACTTATTTGATATCTTGAAGCGTCTTTAAATGAAACTTATAGACTTATTATTTGGAATAAAATTATGCTAATTAACTCTTAAAGTATGATATTTTTAATCAGTAAACTATTTTCAAAGTATCAATCACTATTTAGCTTACTTTTAATAAAAAACTCAGAAACCTTTTATTTTAATTAAACTTAAGCCTATTATAACTTTGAGCAGTTTTTTAAAAACCAAACTTTACACATCTTAAATCTATCAAAATAAAAAGGTTATTTTTAATCACATATAAGTATATGCTTACATAATTAAAATTTTATCTTATTATTATTGATGCAATGGCTAAGATTATTTTCCATTTATTTTAAATAAATTTTTACCAGATTTTTGTATAAAATAACTCTTAAATTATTTGATATCTATTTATCAAATATGTAAAAACCATCTGTCTCAGGAAGCCAGGCATAGGTAGAGGCATTATTTGACTCAGGACAGAGTACAGCCGGGCCAGTGGGTAATGCCTGCCATAGGATGGGTGCTAACTTGATAATATAGGATACTGATCACTAAAGCAAAGACCAGGGGCCGCAGTTGGGCACCATAGAGTCCATCAATCCTGTCAAAGTAATGTAGAGTACTCCAAACAGTTTAGTGGAAGTGGTCCTGGCGGCAGTGGAGGGTTCCATTGGGCGGTTGGGTTGCAGGGTTAATGGCAGAGTCATGGGGACAAAGTATGCAGGCAGATAATTGTACTTGTCTTTGAACAATAAGGGCAGCATCTTGTAGTACTTTCCTTTGTGTCCTATGTATTTGGTTCCTCTAGCTCTTGCCAAGGGATTGGGAATGAGGATGGTCTCCAAGTCATACTCCAAGTAGGCAGGGTTGGGTGGGTATTTGGTAAAATGCACAGGTCAAAAGGGTGCTCTAAGGGAACAGTATAATACCTGAGAGAGGGTCAGCAGGTTGGTCTCTGGAGGGGCAATTGCCTGATTGTCTACTTGGCTGGAGTTGAGAAGGAAGATCACTAAGACTAGATAATGTAGGATTTGTTTGAACCAAAGGTTCATAAAACTTTATTATCAAAAATGACAATGGGGTCATCCCCATACTGCTGGGGTTCTTATATCATGTGGTTTCTCTTCTTTTCTTTTTGCAGACTTCAGGTCTGGGGACAGTTCACTGGCAGGATATGGACCTCGGCTTCTGGTTTTGCAGGCGGCAGATCCTAGTTGTGCTTGCTCTGATGAACAGAAGTGACAATGCTTTGTTCCGCCACTACTGTTCACCATATCACCTGAGTAGTCAAATTGTATTACCCATTATGGACTGGAGACTGGCATTAGCTGGTGATCATTGGTGGGACTGGCAGGGGCCCTTGTTGTAACTTTCTTTAGGCAAGATACAACTTCAGCATAGGTTTGGGTCTTTGGTGGAACAAGGTTAACAGCAATCTGATGTCTATTCAGGGAATCATCCTTAAGAGTCTGGCGGGTCTCAGAGTAATTCAACAACTCGGCTCTGCAACTTAACAAGTTGGCGGGTTTCTGTCCACCTTGGGTGACTCAATTAGCATTTGGAGGGCTGGGGTTTGATTCCAGGGTTTCAAATTTTGATTTCAAAATTCTAGTCTTGACACTTGGCAGGCTGACAGGTTCCTGTTCCTCCTGGTTAGGACAAGGCATCTCTGGCAGGCCAGGGTTTGGCCCAACTGGCAGTCTGGCTGGCTCCTGTCTACCCTGGTTGTCACAAGGCTTTTTCTGAGGCCCGGGGTTCTATTCATGGGGTTTCAATGCAAGTATTGAAATGTCATTCATGACAATCTGCCCTCTTTTTAAAAGAGGGATTCAAAAATCATTATAGTTGATTTGTTTAAATACTTTTAAAAAAGCTAAGATTTTAGGTAACAGTTTCATTTCCAACAGAACTCATCATACCAGTTTTTATCATATAATTATGGTGATGTTTTTAGAATGATGTCATTTTGTATTGATCAGGTTTCAAGAAATAAAGGTATCTGAAATAAGATTGTTACTAGTTATAATACAGGTTAAGTTAGATATAAGTATAAAATGCCTAACTTAATATATGTTTTATAATGTAAAGATTAAATAAGATACAGTAGTTTTAAAAGCTATGACGACAACCAAAAATACCTCAGATTTAAACAAAATGATTTCAGATTTAAACAAAATCCATCTCTCAGGTTAAAATATATACTCTGTTAACAGGGTTTATTGGCGTTAATGGGCAAAATGAGTCAACATAGCAACAAAGGGCTCACACATAAAGCAAAACCATTCAAAATACAATCTGAAATACATTGATTCACAAACAAAATATTGTGAGTTGAATTTTGGTGTACATATGTTTACTATGTGAATTGATGACAAAATACACCCAAGCAAGGTGTATCAAAACACAAACCAAAAACAAAACACAATAGCAACTCACTACGTAAACAAAATCACTCACACAATGTGTGTAATGGATTGTAATCATGAATGATACCAAGGTATCTAAAATAAGACACAAGATCTGAAACATAAATTTTAAAAACATTGTGTTGGGTGTTTGAATTTGGTAGTAAAATCTAGGAAAATGGGTGGATTTTTTTGAGTATTCTAAAATGGGTGTTGTAAAACCAGAAACAACTAATTAAGAAACAAAAAATCTATAATTGGGATATTGGGTGGTAAAAACTTTAATTAAATATCCATATTCAGATAAAAGCAAAAATTAAAATTAGGGAGTAACTTAATTGAAATTTATTTAATATTTTATTAAATTTTAAAATGGGAGGAACACAGCAACCAAGTACCAATGTACCCGTTGTGTGCTGTGGTTGCAGTTGCCCCCACGGGTCAAAGAATAGAGTTAGTGTAACCCAAGTGCCTACTCAAGGAGGAGACAGGAGAGGAGAGTTCCATAGTGACGCTGCACTGACACAGCTGGTTCAAGGAGCACAAGCTACTAGGGTGCAGAGCATAAACCCTTGGGTCCCAAAACTGACCCAGAAGCCAACCAAGGTCACCACTACAAAGAAAGTTAGAAACAAGGAGGTAAAACTTAATTCATAAGTGTTTGACGTTGTATACCGGCAAGAGTTGGTCCTGTCAGCCATGATGGAGAAGGTGAATCCTGTACTTGATACTAGCTACAAGCCCTACATCAGTGATGGCAATCAGGAGGATGACAAGGAGCCCAAGTTCTATCAAACCAATGAGGAACAGCTGGTGTTAAAAAAGGTTGCAGCCTTCTATACCAAGGTACCTATGCCCTGTGTTGTGCCCAATGCCAACAAGTCAATCCCCACCGCTAAAAAGCCTGCCCAGAAGCGCATCCCTGACATCAAACGCATCATCCTGCTTAAGCTAATGCGGGAATCAGGTGATTACAAGGCAGCCACGGCCCTTGTTGGAGTGGATCCCAAGTACGCCAGCAAGACCTTCCAAAAAATCATCAATACTGGTCATGTCCTTGCCACAGAGAAATCCTTGCATGTTTCTACCATGCTCACCAAGGAGCACAAATGGGCAATCTGCCAGTGGATCACCCGGGACTGCCATCTTGAACTGGCAAATATACAGGCCATGGTTAAATCTACTTTTGGGATTGAGGCCTCAATTTCCTTCTATTATCATTTGGTCAAGGGAATGCGCTTTTCCTGGAAAAAGCTCAGGGTATCCCCCTATAACAGAAACAGCCCAGCCAATATTGACGTCCGGAAAAACTACACAGAGGCGTAAACTGCCCTCAAAGCCAAGGGGACGGTCAAATTTTATTATATTGACAAATTGGCATTTGCCTCGTCAATGCGCAATGGGTATGGCTATGTTCCAAAGGCTCCAATGACAGGATGGCTTGGCATGCTGCAGTCTGCGCCACAACCTACTCAATGGTGGCTCTCCTTGGTCCAAAGGAGGTTGAGCTTTATCAAATGATATTGGGTTCTCACAACAGCCGTACCTTCTTATTATTCCTCTGATTGGTCCAGGAGCACCTGAGGCGCACAAGCCCAGGCTTCATCAATGTGATTGTGTTGGACAACTTTGGTCTCCACAAGGTGGCTGACATTCTCAAGGAATTCCCAATGATTGACACAAGCATTGCAGTGGGCCCCCAGCAATTGGCCATGGCAAATTTAGGCCTTCTCTTCCTCCCAGCCTATTTGCCCTTCCTAAATCCCATCAAGGAAGTCTTTGGGTGGCTCAAGCAAGTTGTCAAGCGAGGAACCCCAACTGGGACCAAGGACCTCTTTAATTTGCTGCAGGCTGGGATCCACATCCTCCCAGCTGAGACTGTGGCCAAATTCTATAGCCACGCTGATTTGTTCATCCCCGCATGCCTAGCCAAACAGCCAATCAATTAAAGGCTTATTGTGTCCAATTTTTTTATATTATCTTATTTACTATTCAAGATTTATTAATTATCATTTTATATTTAGATGTTTCCACGCCCGCAATCACATTCAGAAGATCCATCAATAGATGTAAGTAATTTATTTATTTTATTATATATTATTTTATTATGCTATCTGAGGTAATCCCAAACGCTCAATACTGGATTACGCAAAAATATTTAAATCACTTTGGTCAAATAAATATAAAAATAGTTTTAAAAAATTAAACGTAAAATGTACAAGTTAGAATTTATTTTATTAACGTATAATTTTATGCTTTTATGAAAACTGTTTCTGCAATATATTTTGCAAAACTGGTTTGCTGAAATAAAAATTATATAAATTTATTATAATTAGAATACTATAAATGGTAATAAAATTTATTGAAATCATATTTTTATTGTATGCGCCTGTGGTGGGTTCTTTGTTATGTACCCACCCCAGGATGGAGGTGGTTCACATCCTCCACCGCCACACTGTGAACGGTGGATACACCCTTATTGAAATACTCCCTCCTGCTGGTGAAAGGCAGTAGGGTCAGGTGGGAGTGAAGTAGCAGCTTTTCAGGTGGGGCTACAAACCCGTATATCCCAGACAGGACCAGGGTGTCTTGGATTATATGGTCCACCAAGTTGTATCCAGGGGGGACCTTCTTCCTGTCAAGTGCGAGATGGGCCTTGTCAATTCACAGAAGGACCCTGTCCAGGTCCTCTACAGACGTAATCATCCCAAAGTAGAATAGGAACCCCAGGTAAACAACCAGATGAAGCCTTTGCCCTGCAAAGGCTTCTGTGAACTCACACAGTTTATTATAGACTGCACTGAACTTCTTGTTGTGCTTGGTCTTTGCAAAGGTCAGCTCCATGGCTGCAGGGAGCCCCGTCTTGTTGGCACTCCACGCCAACCCAAAGTTGGCAAGGAGTATTTTGTCTTCTTGACAGCTGTTGCATCTGCAACAGCCAATTTGCCCACCACGCGCCCAAAGTTCTCCAATAGGTAATAAATTGTGTGCTTCAAGGGGTAGAAGAAGCAAGCAGCCGCATGGGCCTGGCCCATCTCTGGTACATTCTTGAATGGGAGCGCCGCCAGGACGTCCCAAACAAGCTCAATGGAGTTTACACAGTAAACTCCACTGAGGGACACCGGGCCCAGGCGGACCAGTTGGGCATCCTTGTAGACAGTAACTGCCCACTCGGATGCCCCCTTGGCATGTGTAAGTTCTGCCAACGCCTCCTGCGACATCAAAAAGGACCCGTGGATACGGTCCTCCAGCTCCCGCACAACAGGGGGGACAGATACAATTACTTTGCCACATGAGTGGCATAATTTGCATAAAAGGTGACCAGGACAAAGGGGACCAGGACTTGGCAGAGTTTGCTGTCTGTATTTTCTAAGAAAAAAGGTAAGTTTTTTGAAAATTTATTAATTTTGTTTTTTAGGCTACCTTCAGCCTTGGCCGGCTTGGCCATTCTTGGTGCAATCAACTGTGCAGGCAATTTGGTATCCTATGCTCTGGCATGCTTGGCGGGTTTGAGATGTTCATACATCTCTGGGTCATCAACCCAGACAGACGGCACAGAAAGATTATATGCCTTAAATTTCAGGCCCTTGACCACAGTTTTTTGAATATTTAGGAAGCGCTTGATTGTCTTCTCTGGGGTATATGGCATTTTTGAAATCAGTGCCTTTGCGGACACCTTGTCAATTTTGTCCCCAGTGAGGATAGCAGACTTCACTTTGGCTTTGACCTTGTGGTCAATGTCCTTTATTTTGGCAATCACCAATTTGAGATCCTTCAGAAGCTTCTCCAATTCTCTCATTGATTTTTACTAACCTTTCCATATGTTTCTATAGCTTTTCCCCCAATAAATTCTGTATTATTTTGATACTGTTGCCTCTTTGTTTATTCTTTTTTGTTTTCCCATCTACTACATTATCCCATCTTTTTACCCATTTTTTATGTTTTACGCTCATCTCAATATGTGTTGTTTGCTTTGTGTTGGCATTGTTTCCTTGATTAGCATATTATTTTTGGCGCTTGACAGAGCCCCTTGTGAAAATATTAACAACAATTTGGTGATCAGCTAAATTTGAATTAGAGAATATTAGTGTTAACTTTTTTTAGATAAAGTTGTTACTGATCCAAATTCAAAACCTTAATGATACACTTTAAGCCAATCAGAAGCCAAGTGATAAAGTGATTGTTGTGACATAAAGGGACATTCAATAATTCTTTGATGCATGTGCGCTAATTAATATGGTTGGCTGGATGTTTTGCCATTGCACGCCATTGCTGCTGTGGCAAGTTATTGATGGACTAGTGCCAACCCAGCAGCTGATTGGGCATTAGTCCATCAATAACTTGCCACAGCGGCAATGACGTACAATGGAAAAACATCCAGCCAATCATATTAATTAGCGCACATGCAACAAAGAATTATTTGAATGACCCTTTATGTCACAACAATCACTTTATCACTTGGCTCCTGATTGGCTTAAAGTTTATCATTAAGGTTTTGAATTTGGATCAGTAATAAATTTATCTAAAAACAGTTAACACTATAGTTTTTCAAATTCAAACTTAGCTGATCACCAAATTGCTGTTAATATTTTCACAAGGGGCCATGTTTAAGTGCTAAAAATAACCGTGTTCTGGATCTAGATACACAACATAGTAAATATATGATTTTATAGAAATAAGATGAACATAAAGAATAAAACCAACTATAAACAAAGAGAATATGAACAATTGAAATTCAAAAAAAGATAATATAAATAGAAAATGTTTGGTGACAGGGGTTTATTGGGGCAGGGGAGAGTGATGCCTAGGAGGCAGAATAACGCGGTGTCAGGGATCCACTCATTAGGAAGCTTTTACCCAATTGAATGGAGAAGAGCTCCCAAGTTGAATTTGATCAGAGTGGAACCTACTGGAATTCCTATCATTAGCATGTGTAGAAGGTGACCAAATAGACAGAATCTTCCCAAGAAGGGAGTGAAGTGACTGAGAAGATAATAGACACTGGTGTACCCCAAGACCAACCAGGGGGCCTTGGGGTGGATGATTGTGGGGAATCAAGCTGTTTCAACATAAGAGGCATGTCTTTGACGCGGACCAAAACAATACCAAATTGAGTCTTCAGATTTGTCAGTAGGAGTTGGTTCAGGGTTTTTAAAGTTAACATTTGCTTGCCCATAATTGATTAACATACACAAAGTCCATACAAGGAAGATGAACTTCATGTTGTTGGGGGGAAACCTTTAAAATCTACTGATCAAGTGTTTGGAATTGAGAATATAGATTTGTTGGGTTGATAGAAATAAAGAAATTGTTGGAGAAATTTAGATGGGAGGAATTTGTCAGTTTAAATACTGACTTCAAGTGAGGAAGGGAACATTGTGGTTACCAGGTGGATCTGCAAGAGTGATTTGTGAAGTATTGCCTTGCAGGACTGCAGCAGGCTGCAGCCTGCAATGCAAGAAGAGGCAGGTTGGGATATTGCATTGCAGTATTGTACCTTACTTTAGTTGGGGATGGAATCTGTGGCTGGATGAGCAGCATTTATTTGGCTTGGGTGGTTCACTGGGTTTGATTGGTCTTTTGGGCCCCTCAATATCTGTTTTGGATGTTTTCCATATTTATTTTTAATCTGATTGGCTATTGTATATTTATTGGAGCCAAACTTTAATGCTGAATCAATATCTAGGTTATTTTTATCATCTGAAGCCTTAGTCTTCAATTTTGAATTAGAATTTATGTTGTAGCCTTGGTTTTCACATTTGCTTTTGATTTTGCTTTCAGAATTGGTTTTACTACATTCATTTATCAATTTTGAATGTGTTTTTAAATTGAATTCATTAAAGGATTTGGTTTTGTCCTTGGTTTCTAATTTAGCATTTAAAAATGCAAAATTTGTGTTAGGGATAGAATCCCTTACACTAGCCTCCCCTAAGGCCCCTTCTCCTCCTCTTGTTTGATGGTACTGGTCAACTAGGTCCCAGCAGTTGGTCAGGTTGTCAAGGGGTTCCCAGCTATTTGATTTCATACCATATCCTACCCATTTGATCAAGTAATGGGGTTTGTTCCAAATCATTTTGTCATCAATAATCTCTTCCAACTCCCATTCAGGAAGATGATTTATTACCAGAGGGGGAGGGTTCCATTTGGCCTGAGAAAGATTTTCTAGGGATCCATGGTAGCGGCTGAAGAGGTTTACATGGAAGGCGTCATGGGCTGTGGATCCTTCTGGCAAGCAGTCTTGGTATGTTAGGGGGGAATTTTTTGTATTACTTCCAAAGGCCCTATCTTCTTGGGTCCCAATTTTTGACATGGCCATTTGATGTGTAGGTTGCAAGCGTCTAGGAACACCAGGGATCCAGGGGAGTATTTGTCAGGCTCTCTGCAGTGTCTGTCAGCAAACTTCTTATATGACTGAACAGATTTATTTAGTGTTTTCTTAAGTTTGGCTTGAATTGTGGAGAGGTCATTTAGATGCTTGTTGACCTGTGGAACTGGGGTTGTCTCCGCTTGAGAAGGAATTTCTTCAGGGTCATATCCATAGTTTTCCTTAAAGGGGGACATCCCAATGGATATGTGATGACTGGTGTTATAGGCTAATTGAGCTACTGGTAGGAGATCAGACCAGTTATTCTGTTGGGCATTGACGTAGTTTCGTAAATAAGCCTCCAATACCTGATTAACTCTTTCTGTCTGTCCATCAGTTTGGGGGTGGAATGAAGTGGAGAGGTTGGTCTTCACTCCCAACCCTTTCATCAGGCTAGACCAAAACTTGGATGTGAACTGGGTTCCTTGGTCTGAGACAATGTTGTTTGGTATTCCATGATAGGCAAAAACGTTCTTGAGGAGCATCTGGGCGGTCTCTTCTGTGGAGGCAGTGGAGAAGGGAATGAAGATACCATACTTGGTTAGGCAGTCCACCACCACTAGGATTCCTGTATTTCCCTGGCTCTTGGGTAGTTCAACAATGAAGTCCATTGATATGGAAGACCATGGTCAAGGAGGGATTAGTAGAGGTTGCAAGAGTCCTTGAGGCTTCTGGCGGGAGGTTTTGTTTTGACAGAACTCAAGGCGCTTGATTATTTAGCTTCCCACCAACTTCTTCATTGAGGGCCACCAGTATCTTTGGGAGATCCTTTTGAGGGTTTTAGTAATACCCCATGGCTGGACAGAGGAGTGTCATGGAAGGCTTGTATGATTTTTTTCTAAGAGGACCTTGGGGAACAAACAGGGAGTTGTCATGGAACCAGATGTTGTTTCTTATTTCCAGATTGGCGGTGCTAGTTGGAGGGTTCAGAAGGTGTTCCTCTTGGATCTCCTTATCCAGGTTGGTATACAAGGACACAGTAGCAATGAGGTTCAGGAATTGGGAAGGTTCCAACACTTGTTGGATGTTGTGTGCATGGTAGGAGGTATCAGGGTTGTCAAGGTCTTCTCTGTGGCTAATGACGTCAGGGACAACATTCTTCTTACCTGAAGTGTATTCAATTTGGAAGTCGTATGTCATTAGGTCAATAGCCCATTGGGCCAAGCAGGGGCAAACCTTGCGTTTTTCTGTGAAGTATAGGAGGTTTTTATGGTTTGTGCAAATGTGGACTGGGTATTTACTTCCCTGTAGATATCTTATCCAATGGTCCAAGGCGCGTACTATGGCATGTAATTCCTTTTTGTAGACATGATAGTTGTGTTCCCTGTCCAGGAGCTTGTAGGAGTAGAACACAACAGAGTGAAGTTCTCCATCCTCCCTAAGCTGGAGCAACACCACTCCCAGCGCAAAATCCAAGGCATCTGTATCCAGAAAAAATTGACGCTCTGGGTCCGGGCGTAGTAGCACAGTGACAGAAGAGAAAGCGTGTTTCAAGGCGTCAAATGCTGACTGAGCTTCAGGATTCCATGTGAAAGGTACTTTGTCCGAGGTGAGTTGTGTGAGAGGTAAGGCAATAGCTGAGAAGTCTTTGATGAATTTACGACAAAAATTAGCAAGTCCCAGGAATCCACAAAGCTTGGTGCGGGAGGTAGGGACAGGCCAGTCTGCCACGGCTTGGACCTTGGAAGGGGCAACGGCAAAGCCTCCTGCCAAAATGTTGTAGCCTAGGAACTCAATTTCCTTATTGTAGAATTCACATTTTTCCAGTTTACAGAACAAGCAAGCTTTGATTAAGGCCTGGAGGACTTCTCAAAGATGGATGAGGTGGGAGTCATGATCCTTAGAGTAGATGAGGATATTGTCCAGGTATACTACTGCACAAGTATCCAGGAAAGGGAAGAGGACTTCATTCACAAGCCCCTGGAAGGCTGCCGGAGCATTGCTTAGACCAAAGGGCATTACCAGGTATTCATACAGACCAAACAGGGTTCTCACGGCAGTCTTCCATTTGTGGCCTTCTGCTATACAAATTTGATGGTAGGCGTTCTGAAGGTCAATTTTGGAGAAGACTTTTGCCCCTGTTAGTCAATTGGTGAGAGTTTCAGCGGAGGGAATAGGGTTTCAATTCTTGATTATGATGCTGTTGAGGTTTGAGTAATCCACCACAGGTCTTAGGAATCCATCCAATTTCCCCACAAAGAACATAGGGGAAGAGCAGAGGGAGTTTGAACAACGCATGAATCCCTTTGCTACATTCTCATCTAGGTATGTTTTCATGGCTAAACTCTGGGCTTGGTTTACTGGGTAAAGCTTACCCCACGTGGGTACTGATACTGGTACTAAATTGATACATAGGTCTGACTCTCTGCAACTGGTTAGTTGGGAACAGGAGGATTCACTAAAGGCTTCTGCCAGGTCCTGAAGCTCCAGAGGGACCTGGGCTTGGGATATCTCCTTCAGGGCGTCAAGGACGTTGAGGGTGTCTTCTGCAGTCAAGATTCCTTTGTGTTCTGTTTGGTCAAAGGGAATAGAAGAAGTTATCCCTTCTTTCTGAGTGGAGAGTGTCATTGAGTCCAGATCTAATACAGCCTTGGCGGTCTTGGCCCAGAGGAAGCCCAAAATCAGAGGAAAGGCCAAATTTGACAATGAAGACACCATGATGTCAAATTGGTTATTCCCTACCTTGACCCCTAGGATCCCCTCTATTTTAGTTACTCTGGTGTGTGACTTGTTGGTGAGGGTTACCCAAACAGAAGGTCCTTCTTGGAGTCCTAATTGTTGGGCCAAGGAGCTACTTATGAAGTTTCCCATAGCTCCTGTGTCCAGTAAGGCCTTTACTTCCTGAGAGGTTTTAGAAAAACCTAGCTTGACTGGTAATAGGGCATACAATTGAGAGAGTTCTTTATTGAAAGAACTGACTAGAAGAGAAATAGGAGGTTGTACCTTTGCCAAGGCTTGGCAATCCTTGGCTGAATGTTCTGCTTTGCCACAATACATACAGAGTCCAAGTTGGGTTCAACATTGTTTCTCTTCTGTCAAAAGTTGGTATCCTCCACCCTCCTTGGGGATCAGTCCTTTGGGTATCTCTCCTTGGACCTTTGAGGGGGGGGTTCTGTTCTCCTTAATAACGTTTGCAGGCAAGGAAGCAGGATTTTGGGGTTTGGCCCAAGACAGGAGCTGCTTCACCTTGGCAGACCACTTGATTACTTCCTGGACCATGGAGTCAAACTTGGTTGGCAACTCATGATGGGCAAGGAAATTCTTCAGTTCAAAGGAGAGTTTTTTACAGAACAGGTAGCAGGCTTTGTTGTTGCTCATCCCAATGGCATTCTTGAGGCGGGTAAATTATTTGGCATAATCTTGGGCTGACATTCTTCCTTGGTAGAGGGTGGAGATTTGGTCTCTTAACTGGTTGGGGTTTGGAGCAGGGGATACTGTAGCTAAGAGGGCGTCACAGAACTGGTCATAGTTGTTGAGGAGATCCTCTCCTTTTAGGGTTGCTTTGGCGTACCAAAGGCAAGACTTACCAGTAAGCTTTTCTGCCACATGGTGCACTTTCTGTGCATCAGTGGTAAATTTTTCCGGTGAGGTTTCAAACAGGGACTTGGAGAAGGCCAGCAGCATCAGGATCTTGTTTCCTTCATTATCTACTGGGACAACGGCAGATAGGGTGTGCGGGACTACAGTTTGGACCTGGTTGCTGGTTCTGGGGACCATTGGTTCTGAGGTGGTTGGTTTTTGAAAGAGGGACAGAATCTTGTATATGGTGAAGCTGATGGTGAGGGTAACAATTATGAGGGCAACACATTTGATGAGGGCAACATAGAAGATAAATTCATAGGTAAAATGTCAGCCTGGATAACCCATAAAGTGGTTCAGTAGGGGCTCCAACAAACTTTCAGGGATCCACTCATTGGGAAGCTTTTCCCCAATTGAATGGAGAAGAGCTCCCAAGTTGAATTTGATCAGAGTGGAACCTACTGGAATTCCTATCATCAGCATGTGTAGAAGGTGACCAAATAGACGGAATCTTCCCAAGAAAAGAGTGAAGTGACTGAGAAGATAATAGACACTGGTGTACCCCAAGACCAACCAGGGGGCCTTGGGGTGAATGATTGTGGGGAATCAAGCTGTTTGAACATAAGAGGCATGTCTTTGACGCGGACCAAAACAATACCAAATTGAGTCTTCAGATTTGTCAGTAGGAGTTGGTTCAGGGTTTTTAAAGTTAACATTTGCTTGCCCATAATTGATTAACACACACAAAGTCCATACAAGGAAGATGAACTTCATGTTGTTGGGGGAAACCTTTAAAATCTACTGATCAAGTGTTTGGAATTGAGAATATAGATTTATTGGGTTGATAGAAATAAAGAAATTGTTGGAGAAATTTAGATGGGAGGAATTTTTCAGTTTAAATACTGACTTCAAGTGAGGAAGGGAACATTGTGGTTACCAGGTGGATCTGCAAGAGTGATTTGTGAAGTATTGCCTTGCAGGACTGCAGCAGGCTGCAGCCTGCAATGCAAGAAGAGGCAGGTTGGGATATTGCATTGCAGTATTATACCTTACTTTGATTGGAGATGGAATCTGGGGCTGGATGAGCAGCATTTATTTGGCTTGGGTGGTTCACTGGGTTTGATTGGTCTTTTGGGCCCCTCAATATCTGTTTTGGATGTTTTCCATATTTATTTTTAATCTGATTGGCTGTTGTATATTTATTGGAGCCAAACTTTAATGCTGAATCAATATCTAGGTTATTTTTGTCATCTGAAGCCTTAGTTTTCAATTTTGAATTAGAATTTATGTTGTAGCCTTGGTTTTCACATTTGCTTTTGATTTTGCTTTCAGAATTGGTTTTACTACATTCATTTATCAATTTTGAATGTGTTTTCAAATTGAATTCATTAAAGGATTTGGTTTTGTCCTTGGTTCCTAATTTAGCATTTAAAAATTCAAAATTGGTGTTAGGGATGGAATCCCTTACACGCAGGAAGGAAGATGTAGAGGCAGTGCTGGCTTGGGGGGTCTGGGATTGGGTGGGTTGGGCTTGCGGGTTAGGGGTGTTGGTGGCGGAGGTGGAGACAGGAGGATTCCGCATGATGGCTGCCATATAACACTTGTTGTATTCCTCATTGGACATTGGCTGGATAGGCTGATAAGTGGCAGTGGCCCAAGGTGGAAGGCACTTATCTTTACGTGAATGGTTGCCCATGTTCATATGGAAAACCATTTGCGCAAACAAGTCAGCCACCATCTGGCGGCCAAAAGAAAATTGTGGTCAAGGACCCCAAGATAGAGGTTGCTGAAAGCCTGAGGGAGGCGCTCCTGTAATGTGGATCCCATGTTGAAGAAGACAACATCAGCCAGATGGACGTCTGCATGGCTGGCGGGGTAGACTGAGGCCTGGTGCCCACATCCCTGGATGGCCTTAAGGGCGGTGGAGCTACCCTCCATCTGGTGGCTCAAGAAACCCTGGTACTTGGAGTTTGAGCCATCCCAGGAGTCAAGTAATCCACCAAGGATGTGGCTGTATGAGTAGCCATTGATGAAATCTGGGTTTGTCTGATAGTAGACAAAACCCTTGACTGAAACAGCCAGAAATGCACCAATGAACGCCCCTTCTTGACCTTCTTCCTTCTATTCTTGGAGGCAGCTTTTCCTTGCTCACCAAAATCATCAAAAGCTATTGATAGCTTGTAATAGGAAATGGACATGACATCATCAGTTAGACTAGTCAGGCATCAGACCAGGGTTGATTTGATGGCAGTGTCATACGGGGAATCCTCAGCGCCATCCCATTGGTCGCCGGCAAAATTGGTAAGAACCTGTATGAAAGCCACCTTCCCATACATCCAGAGCTGCACCATGCGCTTGGAGACCCATATGTTATGGTGTGCAAGCTGCTTCTGGACCTGGGTCAAGGGAAGCTTGGGATCCTGCTGGAGAAGGTCAAGCATGATTGGGTATGCCTCAGATATTTGTGACTCGGGGGCCTTCTTGGGCTTCTTGGCCATCCCAATCAGATTCCCCCTGTTCATCAGGTTGTTGAATTCCCGCATGACAGTAGCTTGGGTAAATTGCAACTGGGCAGCAATCTGTTCCCAGGACAGACCCTGTAGATTCAGTGCCACAATTTTCTGAAGAATTTGGGCAGTGATAATTTGTCGCTTGAGGCACTGGGCCGGGGGAGCTGAAGTCTGGTTGGCTGTAGGGGAGCAGGTTGGCTGGTGGCAGGAAGTTGTTCCAAATCAAGGTTGCCATCCTGATTGGTTGGTCGGTGGGCAGCTTGTGTGGGGGTGGGTACGGGAGCAGGGGCACAGCTAGACACTAAGTGACTCTCAAACAACTCAAAGCCATAGGGGTCAGTGGTCAGATACAGGTCAGCTTCCTTGTTACCTGCCTCAAAGGCTTGGGTGTAAACAGGTGCCTCCACGTTCTGAGCCTCGCCTCCATTGAAGCTGGCTTGGCTGCTGGCGCCGTCAAAGATATTGCTTGTAAAAACCATTGTAAAAAACCTAGGATAAAATCACTAAAAGTAGAAATTTTAAAAATCAATGATTTATTTTTATTGTAATCTCAATTCCATATTTGGAAGGTTCTCAAAACCTTTTCATACAAATCTGGAGCCATGAAAATGGATAAAATGCCTCTGTTCCTAAATTGGATAGCTGTTGATTGGCTTTTAAACTGTTATTTTTCTATTTTAGGCTGCTCATACTACACATCTTGTGTGAGTTCATCTCGTTTCGCGCTTGTGTAATCTCGCTTCTAGATTGCTCAAGCTTTGTTTTGTTTTAGTTCTTCTGTTGGTGCCTCATGAATCCTGATTGGATTATAATATACTCCAGAACAGCATCCATCCATTTCACTTGTTGCATCAGTTCATTTCGTTTGTGGTTTGAACTACACCGCTTGATGTTTGATATAATTTCGTATAATGGGCTAGTGAAATTTTGTTTTTTGTTTGATAGTCCATTTATTAACTGAAATTTTATAAATTAATTGAATCCTGAATTTTGCGCGACTTGGATTTCGTTTAAATCTGAGGTATTTTCGGTTGTCGCCATAGCTTTTAAAACTACTGTATATTTTGATAAAAGGGATGTAATTCTTTAAATTTATTGATAGGAAAATTAAAACAACTTTAAAGTATGAAGTGGCACAGTTAATAAGAAACAGATCAATCTTTAAAATAATGACCCATATGCAGCACTACCTGCTTGAGTGTTGTGAAGCCTTATGATCTATTTAACCAGAAGATATATCTTATAAGAGAGTATTATATAGATTTAACGTTTGGCCAGACCTTTTCTTGGATGGCAACCAAGTTTCTTTGGGTTGAATATGTTCAGCTATTGTGACTCGCACGGACAGGGTTAACATGTTAAATTTTATTGGAACAAATGTACAGATTTGATCAACTGAATGATCACTCAAAATATGAATTCCCACTAAAATCAGCCAGGCTAAGGATATAGTATCCTTAACTGGGATGGCATTCCAAGGCGTTTCTCCAAATACGGAGCAGGCTGAACTCGGACTTAAGCTTGAACATCTCCTGGTTAGAAGCAAATGAAGACGTCTCCTGCCTAGAGTGCACATGGCGCTTTTCACAGGGGTTGGATGAAATGGGGATTGCCAAAAACTTTTGCGCAATCTTGGAAAGATGCGGGAAGGACAGGCATGAGCGTTTCCAAAACTCAAGGACCTCCACCTCGCTAGAAAAGCCAGTGTTGATGACGGACTCCTGGGAGTAGCGGACCAGTTCGTCTGATGTCAGTTCCGAATCAATGTCAAACACGTCGTCAAACCCAGATTGCGGAGGCAGCGAGATGGACGGGGAGTGCACAGCATCGGAGTTCATATCCCAGTATGCCTTGACCAGGCCACGTAGCATCTCCGCCTCGGCGTGTGAGCAGACGGGAGGATTCCAGTAAGCAAACTTTAGGCGGGGATCGAGTGCCATAGCCATGGGGTATATTTCAGTTGCAAAGCCTTGGTTGTAGTAGACTGCAAAGGCTCGGTGGGAAAACTCGTAAGCAGCACGGATGTGTGGAGACTTCTGTGGAGCTATTGATTGCAGATGCTTCAGAAGACGCTCGCGCATCACGGTGGCCATAGTAAGCGAGGGATATCTGGCGGTAGAGATACGCGCCGAGAATGCCTGAAAAAGAGCGAGGAACGCCTTGATATCCCCGAGAAAGGCTAGATTCTCCTGTGTGATTATCAAGTGTGACAGCCCAAAGGTCGAACATGCAAAGTTGTAAGGCTTGTGAATAGAAATAGCACGCTCAACCATTGCATACGTGGATTCCCAGTCCCCAGGAGTGTCTACCAAGGGTTCTTGGTATAGCATGCCATTATGTTTAAAATAACTTTGATAAACTACCAGTTTTTTGGGTGAAAGCCTAGAAATAAGTCCTTGTCCACCACTACCTTACCTAAAAGCTGCCATGCCTTCACGGAGGAAAGATATGCGCTCTAGGATAGATCCGCTAGCCATACCGCCAAAGTCCTTTAGCGATTCAATCGCTGCCTTGGGGTCAAGCGGTAGACTGTTTAGGTCAATCTGGAGCACACCGTTCACGACTTCGTTGATGACGTAGCCAAGACATGGGATGTGATGGTGTAAATGAAAATTAAAGTCAGCCTGGGCTGCGGAAATGCGAAGCAGTTCGTCAATAAGAAGCTGCATCGTGGGGCTGAGATCTGAAGTTATAGTAAAGACCTTATCGGTGATTTGGAAATCAGCCAGGGTGTCCATCAAGAATGTTGCCAAGTCTGACGCCATGACTCCGTCTTTAAGAGAAATAATCGAAAGGACCACTTCCTTGAAAGACCACTTCTCATCAATGTAGTGGGCAGTTACGAAAACGGAGTCTTTAAAAGAGGCAAGGCTCAGTGAAATGGAGCTCAGTTGATCCAAAGCTTGCTTGATTTTGCGCTTGAAATCTTCGAAATTAGGGTCGATATATTGTGAAGGCCGAATATTAGTTGGCAAAAGAGATATGTTGGATTCACAGGTGTCTGACAGTTGAAGGAAGTTCAATAAAGATTCATCTTGGATGACCGGGAAAGGAATGCAGCCTCTAAAATAATTCTCTTGGCTGTGTGAAAAAAGGTTTGTAGGCAAACCTTGTGCTCTTTTAAATTGGAAGGCTGAGGAGCAAATGAAGCTGTTTTCTAGTTGAATTTGCTTGGTTCTAGGCCTTAGAAGCTTCTTCACTTGTGAGGGTTTTAAAGGCCCAGTTCCAGACACACCAGGGAATTCCGATATGTTATGAGCGGAAAGAAGATGATAGGCTATACTAGAGGTTGACCCCTTATTAGCCTTGTAAATACGGCCACAGCCCTCGACGCAGCACTTTATCATAATCAAATTATCCTTCAAGACTCGTTCCCCGTATCCCCTCCTAAACAGCCAACTCTTTGTCATTGAAGGCTTGCGAGGAGAAAAGTGCACTCCATTGTTAGCAGAATTCGGGTCAGAGCTTTCTAAATCTTTATTCTGAACCTGTTCAACTCCAGAGTTTTCAGTAAACTCTGAACCTAAACAATGCTGGTCTATACCATACTCTTCCTTTTGCTCCTGGAGCCCGAGGAATAGAGCACTCTCAACTTCAGCCGATATGTTTTGCTTGAAGTTAAAGCTGGAGTCAAGAGAGTCCCGGTAGTCTCCCATGGCTTTCTTAAACTTTTATGGTTTGGGAATAAAATAGACAAGGCACTTGGAGTTTAATTTTATTTCCTGACCAAGAAAATATAATTAGTACTTTCCTTTAAAGCTTAACATTTAACAGGAGTAAGGCATGACTTGAGAAAATATTTAATGCCCCAGGAAAAAATTAAATCTTAGTTATTCAAGCAAAAAGTGAGTATTCAACAAACTCAAAGGTACATTGACATATTAAATTTAAAGTGTAAGAGCATGGATTGACGGGAAAAACTAGAAATCGCCTACCAAATCTCGCTGGCCTTATATGCCGTTACTTTGGGACCGAAGTTATAGGCTTTGCCGCTATTTGCCCTTGAATTTAAAGCGGGAGGTACAAGTCAGCTTTAATAGGGGAGGTGGAGCTTCTTTAATTTAAAGCCGGTTGATGTTTACATGCAGCTGCTACAATTATCCAGCTTAGGATCGTCGAGCCCCACTCGGCTTGGGCGACTTTTGCAATCCAAACTTAACCCATCCACTATACAGCTTCAAGGTTTGTTAGTTAAATCTTTTAAGTTATTGCCGCTTCAAAACCAATCAGCTTTAAGCCTACCATTTAATATCAACCTACTCCCCCTGAACAGGAAAAATTCTGATACAGTAGTTTCAACCCTGCTACAATGAACGAAACCAATGACCTCATAGCGAAATAGAACCAAATCTTTTGTTAATCAACATAAATCCTCACTTTATTATTTCATTTTGAGCTCAGATAATTTCTTTATGAACCAAGTGAATTCGCTGCTAAACTGACTTGATTTCATCCTCACAAGCGTGAAAACTACTGCATCTACCAATCCTTACAATCTAGCAGCCTAATGTTGGAATCAAAATAAAGTTACGCCAACCACCAATTCAAATAAAACCCTGCGTATTTATTTTATAGACTTTCATCTAAAAGCGCGCAAGGGACTGTGGTTTTTAAAGTTAAGCTGTTGTAGAGTTCTTCCTTGGTTTAGAAAGACGTAGAGCCTCGAAATTCCATTGGTGGATACTTTGTTCTATCGCTATTGGTTTCTACGAGTTCTCAGCAGCTCTTAAAACTGCTGTACACTGCGATACATAGCTACCCCACATACTTCACCAAACAAATTTAATATATACTGAGTTATTGTTTCCAAGCTAGGGGTAAAGAATAAAAGTGTTATAGGGTCATCAGCAACCTACAATCAAGACTCAAATCCAAACTACATCATCCAGTGACCTGCATGATTTCAGCGAGCTCTAAAATAGTCTACAATAGTTCCCATAGCTATGGTGCTAGGCAAAATTAAATCATCTGTAAGTGAAGTCAACTAAGATGCAAACAAAATAGAAGTGAATCAAGATATATTGTTAATCAACATAAATTCTTCAGTTCTTGATTCTGTTTGCACCTGAGTTGATTTCATTTACAGATGATTTAATCTTGTTTGCATCCAGGTTTATTTCACTTAGCGCCATAGCTTTGAAAACTACTATATATCATATCTTATTATAGGTAACCATGTGCAACTGAACAAGGTATAACCCAGTATTTAGGTTGGGGGAAGACAGCAGCCCAAAATAGGGATATAGGAGAGATTGGTGATAAGATGATCCTTGTTTGAGGAGGGTGAAGATTATTATACCATGGGAGAATCCATTGGGCCACAAGAGAGTGACACATGTGGCAATGATCCAGATAAACATCAGCAACTTTCTAGATAAGGATCATTGCTAGGATATTTGTTATAATCATCCTTGTTTCTTATCAGGAAGTACAAGGCCGCCATGTTGGTGGGCCAAAAGAGGACATGTTATTAGATCTGGCATAAGGTGACTTGATGGGCACTTCCTGGGTATTATGAGATATGTTGACAAATGGAGTCCCCGTTTCATTTGCAACAATAACTTAAACTCATTATAGGCTAGCTTTTGCCTTTAATTATATTGCTTTACCTATAGTGGGGTAAGAGTAAACCAAGAGCAGATAGAAAAATATTAAAAAGAGAGAAAATCTGGGTTTATTGGTTATGTTTGTGCAGTTTTGTAGGGGAAGTGAGGGGTTATCATCCAGTAAGCTGTGAAAAAATTAACATATACACTATCATCCAACACTATGAGTCTTGAAACTGGATCATTTATAGTTCAGTACTTGTGGGGTTCCTGGTAACCAGTCCCCAAAGTGTGTCCTGGGTCATAGCCAGGGACCGGCTTGGAGAAGTTGTCATTTATTGTTAGGGGGTGTTGGCTAGCTAGAAGTTTATACTGAGCCTGCATCAATGCAAACTCTTCTAATACTTTTCCTATTACTAGGTGGGCATCCCCACCATACACTTGTACTTCAGCTGGGGCCAAACCTTCTGTAGGTCTATACCAGTCTTTCAGCAACCTAGTAAACTCATTTCCAATGAACTCCTGTCCCCTATCTGTCATTTCAAGGTATCTAGTCAACCTCTTTCACTCCTCCTGGGAAGTTTTACTAGTGGTGAACTTTCTACAACTTTGACAATAGGTATCTTCCTCCCCTTGGATAGGATAAAAGATGTGGGGCAAATCACTCATGGTGGTTAACTGTACTATTCGGAACTTTGGAAAGGGGTTGTAATAGGCTTTTATTCAAAGTCAGAAGAAAGGTCCCCTTAGAAACCTTCTGATATAATGCCTGGGGGTCTGGGAAACAATAAGGATTTGCCAATACCTTGGAGTCCTCCAACAATATCCTGGATTCCCTGTACTTGGTCTTGGGCTCCTTCACCTTGGTCTTGGACTCCTGCACTTGAGTCTTGGGCTCCTGCACTCCCCTTCAGCTCCAGCTCCTTTATCTCCAACTCAAGCTTTGTTATCTTGGGCTTCTGCACCAGTATCTTGGACTCATGCACCTTTGTTTTATGCTTTTGGGTCCTCTGTGGTCTTTTTGACCTTTGGAATTCACTTGTGTCAGTCCCTGAAGAGTCTTAGATAGCTCTCCCTTTTATAGCCCCTTGTTTCAGACCAAAAACCTCTCTTAGAACTCTGTTTCTTCAAAGCTTAAACTATCCTGTTTTTCTTCCTCTACAATATATCAAACTTTGTAACTTGCTTTAGCCAATGAAAGCCCTAATTTCTGCTTCTGCACCTTATTTTTTAGGCTTTAACTCTTCAGTTAAAGCCCTCAAAACCCTGATCAAACAGGCTTCAACCTGCAGCCAATCAAACACTCAGATCTAATGGTTTTGCTGAACAGTTCACCTGAATGACTTGCTTTTGACTATGTTTCAAACATGGCACTGTCTTGCTCCAAATAAACAACTGCTCTGTGTTTCAAACAGGTTTGCCGTGATTCCCATCACGTTTCTCTGACAAAACTTGAGTGCTTCCGCCTATGTTTCACATGGGGGATTTTTGAACCCTCAATTCTTCACCATTTCCCCAATTTACCCACATTTTCTTCAGCATTTCTTGACTTTGAACTCGCCCATTGCTTGCCTTTTGTCCTGCCTAGTTGTTCTTGACAAAATTCCACCATTTGCTCCCACATTTTCTCTGTTCTGTTTCTGGCCTCTTCCCAGCTCTTTCAAACTCAATTGGCTCTTAATAAAATACAGTTTATTTTACTGTAAGTTATTTTTTTCCCTCTTTTTTTAATCATATGTTAATTAATTCTTTCTTTATATCATATCTTTGGCAGCATTAAATAATTATTTAACTGCTTCTTCCTTATTATTTCCTCTCTTAAGAAACCAAAACCAGCATTCTAGCTTCTGTATCCATTCTATATAGTCCTTATAAGCCATCTTCCAGTTCCATAGCTAGTCCTGCATCATGATTTTCTGGTCTTTCAGCCTAGCCAGTAATCAGTCTATTTCAGTCATCAAACAGTCCATTTCAGTCAACCATCAGCTTAGACCAGTCCTTTCAGTCATCACCCAGTCCAGTCAACACACAGTCCAGTCCTCATAATGAACCACCTAGGTTCCAATTCTCACAATGAACCATCTTGGTTTCAAGCCTCACAATGAACTACCTTGGTTCTAATTTTCACAATGGTCTCCCAGTCCCTCAACTAGTCAAACTGTGATCATACAGTACCTCTTACTAGTATTCACTGTAGAGCCTGAACTGCCTTGGTCCTATGATCAGCCCCCAATACCAGAGCCTGTAGACCCAGGCATGAGTCTACACTGTCACTGGCGTTTGGCTGGGACCCTTACAAGTGTCCTCCATCTGGGCCATTCAACCACAGACAATCCTCATGTCTGTGCAGTTGTCTTTACTCACCCAGGTGATTGATCCTGAGCTTTCAGTTGCAAAGTAATCAACTTTACTTCCCAGAGGCCTGATCACACCAGGTTCTGCAGCTGCTTCCCCAAGCAACCACCCTGATGACACTCCTGAGCATATTAATGCCCTCCAATGATTACTTTGGGACCTCCCCAAAGCTCCCATGGAGACATAGATGAGGACACCCTATCAGTCCGTTAGGTAGAGTGCTTGCTCACAGACCTCCTGTGAGTGCACAAGGACAAGTAGAGCTATTTTAGCTCCACCCCCTTCCCCGGCAGCCTGAATTACCTGCCAGGGTCCTCTACTCCCCACCTCAAGCAGCCAAAAATTCCTGCTGGGTGGGGAACAGCCAACAAGCTCACAGCAGCCAAAAGTCCCTGCTAAGTTATCATCTTTCTCACCCCAAGCAGCCAACAGTCCCTGCTGGGCTGGTTCAACACTTGCCTCTAGTAGTCCCTTGTTACCTACTAGGTAGGCCTTATATTCCCTAGTAGCCAATGCTTTCTACTAGGCCTATACCTGTCTTAAAACCACAGCACACTATCAATTCTCCACATTGCATCTTTATTTGAAGCCAAATCAACCCTCACCTGTCAGGAATGCCAATTTGGATGCTCCTGAATCCCAAAATACGGAACCAGAGTCAAACCCTGGACAAAACCCTTTGCAGACTGCCAGAACCATAGGCTGGGAACCCAATAACCCACTACCAATTGATAAAGTTGTTGCCAGTCTGCCAGGACCCAAACCTTTAACTGTCACGCAGGATTCTGCAAGCAGACTGCCAGTGCAAGATGCCAGGAATTTCCCCAATGTACCAATACCTGACACCAGCGTTTTGCTTGGTGAAATGTACAAGTTTTCCAATGAGAGTTATTCCAACCCCCCCCAAAGCCCAGGAAGAGGCACTGAACCTGAAGAGGCACCCAATACCCAAATCAATAAACAGAAAGATTCTGTCAGGATTCTCCTTCATTTTTATCCTTGCTGCTAGTATTTCATTTTACTACAATTGGTCATTTTATAATCCTAGCTAAGATCTTCAACATTCTTTACAATTTCCCAGTTCCCCTCTTCATTTTCTTATCTTTCAGGCCAATTAACCTAAAGATTAACGGTTAGTTTCAAGTTCAAACTTACCTTCCTTTTGCAAATGGGATTCAAACCTGTACCTTTACGCTGGGTTAGTTTAAATCCAGTCCAAAGTCAATTACCTTTTGTTTTTGCTCTGCTTCCCTTCCTGCTTACGCCAGCAGCCTTGGACCAAGTTTTCCTGCTCTTCTGCCTCCACTTTTCTAGTTTTAAGCAAACAATTAACCACTGGCTTCCTTGTTCTTTCCTTTACCTTGCCTTAACCTTTTTAAGTTAAGAAAATATAAACATGTTCTTGTGGTTGTTTTTCATGCTTTAAAACTAACTAACTGTTCTTGGTTAGTTCACACACCCTTTACTTTCACCTCAAAACCCAGACTTGAATAAAAGCCAGAGTTTTACTCAGTCTCAACTTAAGTTGAGATTGTTTGACTTGCACCCTAAAAAGGTACTTTTTAGGTTTTGTGGCTTGTGTTCTTCTTTAATTTTTAGTCTTAGTTTAAATCTTTGGTCCCATGATTCTGTCAAAAACGCAGGCTCAACCCGCCAGCAAGGTTCCAACCAAGCGGGTTTGTGACCCACAATACAATTATCTGGTCACTTGAAGCCAGACTAGGAAGTCAACTCAAATTACCAAATCCAACAACATGAACAGATGATGATCCTTTATGGTGGATACCTTGTTTTGGCGCTTGACTCATTATCAAGATCAAGCCACCCCCCTTCTTTCATCCAGCCGTGTGATCACCAATCATGTTCCTGTTATCCTTGATTCACATGAATTATATAATCATTATCTCACAATAAAGATTATTATCTATCTTTCTAAATATTTTTCCCCGTGTAACTCTGCTAAAACAGTACAGTTACGACATTGGTAGCACAGGTAGGTTCTCCATCCTACCTTATCTTAAAAAATTCCGCCTGTTGCCCGCACGCGCCACAGCCAACAAATCCTTGACAGAATTATGTCTGGCCTCCTGCCTGACTGGACTCTGTACACCCATGGTACTGCCATACCCAATGGCTTTGTCCTGTACCAGAACACGGTAATCCTGCTACCCGCCTTCAATGCCATGTCTTCACAAGGTTTCTTTCAGGCTCCCTCCTTGATGCCGCAACCAGCCAACAAAGCCACCATGCCCGCCTATGTAGCTCAAAGACTATGGAGCGCTGCCCTAGAGCCTTTTTCTGGGGCCAACAACAACAATGCCATCACATGGATCCAGTCCACCCAGAGCAAGCTGGCTCAGATGGAATGCCCACAGCGGTTTTGGATTGCAGAAATTTCCATTTTCCTGACCCATGACGCTGGCACCTGGTGCAACAAGTGGCATGAAGAGCACACTAACAAGAACTGGGACACCTTTAAGCAAGACTTCCTGGAAAGATTTGTGATTAAGGATACAGCGCTCATGATCATACGCCAAGTAAAGAACCTGACCCAGACAGGCACTGTGAAGGAACTCACCCGCGCCTACAAGGAACTCCGTCTTTGTGCACCATCTGACATGGCCTTTGACACCCCGGCCACACACCTCATGTACTACAATGCTATTAAGTTGCATGTGATGAGACACGTGAACCTGGATCAGGTGACCAACCTGAAAAGCCTGTACTGTGAAGCAGAGAAAGCAGAACAAACCTCCAACGCACTGCACAAGGCACAAACTGGGAAACAAAAAAACCCAAGGATTTCCATCCAGGCGGGCGCTCCTCTTGACCACCTCCTGGAGACAATGGGAACAACACCAACCACAAACCTGCGGGTTTAAATGGACATGGAAACGGAAACAATGGCCAGTCAGACCATAGTCATTTCCGTATCACCGCCACACAAGGTAAACAAGATGAGGGAAAAGCCTGGAGAGAGCACTAAGCAAGCCAAGCTCTCCCCACACAACTCCTGACTTGCCCAATGATGAATACCAACCCGAGGACGTGGACCAATGCCCAATGATCCAAGTGCCCTTGGAAGACCCGGTACTGTACACCATCACCAGAAATCCCAATAAATTGATGTCCTATTCTTTCTGCTTTTGCAGTTACACAGGCTCAGCACTCCTGGATTTGGGCGCAGAACAAACCCTGGTCAACAGTAGCTTTGTGGATAAGTTCAAGCTGGCCACTAATCCTTTGCAGATTAAAAATGTGGTCCTGGCCAACAAACACCACATTGCCGTGACAAAGGAAACTGCCTCCTTCTCTGTCATGCTTGGGAATCTTCACTCCACCATTCAAGGTCCCTGTGGTGATCCACATGTGTGCTATTTTGCAGGCAAGGGTTGATTTGGCTTCAAATAAAGACAATATGCTAAAGAGTGACAATGTGTGGTTAGCTGGTGACGCTGTAAACTAGTAGGTAACATAGGGCTGCTAGGGGTAAGTAGGGTGAGCCTAGTAGGTAACATGGTCTACTAGGGTAAGTAAGGCCTGCCTGGTAGGTAACATAGGACTACCAGGGGCAGATGTTGCCTCCACCCAGCAGAAGGAATTGGCTGCTTGGGGCTATAGTGCTTCACCCCGCAGGAAACTATGGCTGCGGAAGGGTGAAGACTGAAATAGCAAGCAGGGAACTTTGTCTGTCTGGGGGAGTAAGTTTTAGACCCCTGGCGGGTAACGAGGGCTGCCAGGGAGGGGAAGAGCTTTGAGGGCTCTACGTACCCTAATACACTTGCAGGAGGTCTGTGAGCAAGCACCCTACCTAACAGACTGGTAGGATGTCCTTGTTTATGCCCCTATGAGAGCTTTTGGGGAGAACCCAGAGTGAGCATTGGAGGGTATAGATTTGCTTGAAGGTATCACCAAGGCGGCTTGCTTGGGGAAGCAAGCTGCAGAACTTGGTGTGATCAGGCCTCTGGGAAGTGGAGCTGATTACTCTGCAACTGAAAGCCCAGACTTAATCACCTGGGTGAGTAAAGACAACACATAGAAATTGATCTATGGTTGAATGGCCTAAGTGGATTGCCACTTGCAAGGGCCCAGTCAAACGCCAGTTCAATGTAGACTCATGCCTAGGTCTACAAGTTCTGGTAATGGGGACTGAGATAAAGAACCGAGGTGGTTCACAGAATTAACAGAGAAAACTAGCAGGAGGGACTGTTTAGTAACAGTGAAGGCTAGTTGATGGACTGTTAATTCATATTGAATTAAAGGAACTAATATGGTTCAGTGTGTAGAAGGAACAAAGAAGATTCCTATTGAGGATTTGTTGAGGAACTGGTTGAGGATAAGTTAAAGGACAAGAAGAGTATGGTGCAGGACTAGCTGATCATAGAGCAGGATGGCCAAAGGACCAGAAGTTGGTGCTGAAGAACTGAAGAGCTGAGAAAATGAACTAGCCAGACTAGGTGCAAAGGCTAGAAGAGCTGATTTTAGTGGTTTTTGAGAGAAAAATAGATATAAAGAAGCAGTTAAATAATAATTAAATACTGCCTGATGATGATTAAAAAAGGATTGAAAATCATATAATAGAAAAGATAGAAGAGAAAAAATAACATATAGTTTGTTAGAACTATAGGTTATTTTAAAAAAGAAGGATTCAAGAGGAAATGAGCCAGAAAGAAGCTGGAAGAAGAACAGAGAAACTATGAAGGCAAAAGAGCAAATTTTGCCAAGGACAACTAGGAGAGGTGAAAGAACAAACAGCAAGCGGTTTTGAAGTTGCAAAACGTTGAGAGAACCACAGAGAAACATTGAAAAATTGAAGGGTCAAAATTTGCCTAAGTAAAACATATGTGGAAGCGCTTGAAATTTGCTGGGGAAACGTGACAGGAATTACAGCAAAACTGTTTGAAACACAGAGCAGTTGTTTACCCAGAGCGAGACAGCCTCAGGTTCAAACCAGGGTCAAGGACGGGTCATCCAGGGAAATCTTTATGGCAAAACCGTTGAATCAAGGCATATGATTGGCTGCAAGCCAAAGTCTATTTGATCAGTGTTTTGAGGGTTTTAACTTAAGAGTTAAAGCCTAAAAAGTGAGGAGCAGAAGCAGAAAATTCAGGGCTTTCATTGGCTGAAGTAATTTTAAAGGCTTAATATATTATAGAAGAAGAAAAACAAGATAGTTTAAGCTTTGAAGAAACAGAGTTCTAAGAGAGGTTTTTGGTCTGAAACAAGGGGCTATAAAAGGGAGAGCTATCTGAGACTCTTCAGAGACTGATCAAGTGGATTACAAAGGCCACAGAAGCTACATAAGGAGCCAAAGACCAAGAATAGGAAGTCAGAGCTGAAACAGACTGCAGGAGCCCAAGATCAGAACACAGGAGCCCAAGACCAACGTGCAGGAGGCCAAGACCAAAGAGCAGGAGCCCAAGACCAAGAAGCAGGAGCTGAAGACCAAGTACAAGGAGTCCAAGAGATTGATAAAGGACTCCAAGTATTGGCACAAACCCCTCATTATTAACTATCCTAAGGCCATATATAAGAAGGTTTCTAAGGGGATCTTCCTTCTGACTGTGAATAAAGCGCCTATTACAACCCCTATCCAAATTTCCCACATTAAGAAAGAATATAAGTCCCATGAGTCAATTACCCCACATTTTCTATTCTAGCCCAGGGGACAAGGAATCCTATTGTCTAGGGTGCAGGAAGTTTGCCTCTAGTAAGTCTACCCAGGAGGAGTGGGAGAAGGTGACAAGGCATTTAGAAATGACAAATAGAGGAAGAGAGTTCATTGGGGGAGAGTTTGCAAGACTATTACAGGATTGGTATTGGCCTACAGAAGGGCTGGCGCCTGCTGAAGTACAAGTGTATGATGGAGACGCTTGCCTAGTAATTGGGAAGATACTGGAAGAGTTTGCTCTTATGTAAGCCAAGTATAAGCTCCTAACCCATCATTCACCACTGTTGGAGAATGGCAACTCCTCTAAGCCAGTCCCTGGCTACAACCCAGGACACACTTTGGGGACTGGCAACCAGGAACCCCACAGCCCCGTCATTGACTTTCCCAAGTTTGACATTGTACTGGGACTAGACTGGTTATGGAAGAACAATCCACATGTAGACTGGGCAACCTCAGTGTTGATCATCAAGTGTGAAGGTGTCAACCACCAGATCTACCCTGACTCTGTGGACCAGCTGCTGCACAACCATGTCTTTGTACGTATCACAGAGACCCAGGACAAGAAGAAAAACCTGAAGGCAATTGACTGGGACTCCTGCCAGTACAAGATCATACACTTCAAGGATCACCAGGATACCTCCACGCCTTAGGACCGCGAAATTGTAGCCCGCCATCCAGAAATCTTCAAGGAAGCGCTACCCAGGCTACCCCCTGAAAAGCATATTTGGCACTCCATCCAACTCAAGGGGGCTGTACCCAAGGCGCACCCTATCTACAGGCTGACCACAAATAAAGACAACACCTTAAGTGCTTACCTCAAGGAAGCATTGGAGAAAGGACTTATCCGCCCCTCACAGTCTCCCTTTAGGGCCGCAGTATTCTTTGTGGCTAAGAAGGATGGTACCTTGCGTCTGGTCACAGACTACCGCGCCCTAAACAAAGTTATCATTAAGAATTGTTACCCACTGCCACTGATTAAAAACCTCTTTGATGCCTTGGGAGGAGCCACAGTCTTCTCCAAGATTGATCTGACTACAGGATACAATCAGATTCATATTAAAGAGGAAGACATCCCCAAAACGGCCTTCTGCACTAAATACAACTCCTAAAAATGTGTGGTGCTCAACTTTGGCATGACCAATGACCCATCCACCTTTGTAACCTTCATGAACAAAGTATTTGCGCCCCACATAGGCAAGTACACCCTTGTGTATCTAGACAACATCATTGTCTACAGCCCCTCAGTGGAACAACACCACAAAGACCTAGAGGCAGTCTTTGCTACCTTGGCACAACACAAACTGTTGGCCAAATCCTCCAAGTGCCAGTTCTTCTGTGAGCAACTACCCTTCTTGGGACACATAGTCTCAAAGGACGGCATCAAACCTGACAGTCAAAAGATACAGGCCATCTGCAAGATGCCACCACCCAAGGATAAGTCAGAACTCCACACCTTCTTGGTAATGGTGGCTTATGTACGGCACTTCATACCTGACTGTGGCATTTTGACTGCCCCCTTATCTGCCATAACAGGCACCAAGTCCAAGTTTGTGTGGACCCCCCAATGTGACCTCTGTTTTAGACGCCTCAAGGAGAAACTCACAACAGCTCCCATTCTACAATACCCTAAACGTGACAGGGAATACCAAATGGAAACTGATGCCTCAGATGCATCCATTGGGGGAGTACTATAAATCAAAAATAATGACACTGACTTCCTGCCTGTAGCTTATGAATTGCAAAAATTGACAGATGGTGAGTGCTGATACCCTATCCATGAAAAAGAACAGTTGGCTATCATACACTGCCTAGTCAAATGGCGTTGTTATCTGAAACAGCAGGAAGAATTCACAGCACTGACTGACCACAAGTTGCTAATCTATTTCAAAACTCAAGCAAATCTGTTGCGCCGCCAGTCCCAGTGGATGGAGCTATTAGAGAGATTTAACATGCTCATCCAGTACAAACCTGGGGCCGAGCTTGCCATGGCAGACGCCCTGTCCCGCCTGTATGTCTGTGATTTGAGAGGAGAGAATGGTCTCAACCCAGACTGGCCTCTCTTAGTACTACAAACAAAGGACAAAGATTTCCCCCTGGCACAACCAACATAACAAAGGAAACAGTCATTAAAAATGAACACCTCTTTGCTGACGTATATAAGACCCTACACAGAAAAATGTCTGACAGCACAACCATTCCCCCCACACATCAGCAAGTAGACACCATCCTACACTATCACAGAGACCTTGGACATACCAAGAGCCAAAACCTATATGAGTTCCTTAAACATAAGGCCTGGTGGCCAAACTTATATTGCAATGTTCAAGAAGTTCTAGACCAATGTGAGGTATGCAAAAAATTTGCCAAAAGCAAAACCCCACCAAAGTCAGTACTTCTCATCTGCACACAGCTATCTTTCAAAGTATGGGCTCTTGACATTGTTGGCCCCAAGTCAGGGAAACACAATGACAAGAAATACATCATCACCACCATTGACTTTGCTAAAAGATGGCCAGTGGCCCAAGCAGTGAAGGCACATACTGGCAATGTCGTACAACAATTTATTGGCAAGGAGATAATCAGCAAGTTCAGAAAGCCAGAACTCCTGATAACCAATGGAGGCAAATAATTGACCTCAAAAGACACCAATGTGTACCTAACCAAAAATGGGGTCAAACACATTGTGACAAAACCATATCACCCACAGGCTAATGGACATGTAGATTGGCTTAATGGTAGCCTTGTGCAATACTTAGCCAAACTCACCGCCAGTAGACCTGGAGACTGGTATAAGAAGCTACCAACTGCACTACTTGTGTGTCAAACCAAAGTGAACAGATCCACTGGAAAAAGCCTGTTTGAACTGGTATACAGCACACAGCCAAATATCATTCAAGCATTGACAGGACCTAAATTGGAAATTCCAAATGAAGTCCTTCCACGCTCAGACCCACAAGTGATAGAGGCTAACAGCAAGCAAACAGCAAAGGAGAATGAATTTCTGCAAAAGACATTTGTCCCCATCTGCAATAGACATGAGTTGGGGATGAAGTTTGGGTCATGAATGTTGACAAGAGCAAGCTACAACCCGAGAAAGTGGGGCCAGCAATCATTCTGAAGGTAAACAACAATAACACTTACCTTGTGCAAGGGCTTGGAAAATGTAAGTAAGACCCTACAACATGATTGCCTACAACCCTGCAAAGCAAGACAGAAGCAACAAGATACTGCCCTGCCTGCCACAGAACAGCAACTAGTTCAATACAGCTCCCGGGCTCCTGACAACCTGCCCCCCAGAGGAGGCCAACCTTCAGTTGGGGGGGTGTCAAAACCGCAGGCTCAACCCACCAGCAAGGTTCCAACCAAGCGGGTTTGTGACCTGCAATCCAATTATCCGGTCACTCAAAGCCAGACTAGGAAGCCAACTTGAATTACCAAATCCAACAACATGAACAGATGATGATCCTTTATGATGAATACCTTGTTTTGGCGCTTGACTCATTATCAAGATCAAGCCATCCCCTTCTTCCATCCAGCTGTGTGATCACCAATCATGTTCCTGTTATCCTTGATTCACATGAACTATATAATCATTATCACACAATAAAGATTATTATCTATCTTTCTAAATATTTTTCCCTGTGTAACTCTGCTAAAAAAGCATAGTTGCAACAATTCCTTTTGACTTTATTCTTCACCAGTTAGTTAGTTTTTATATTAGCACCCACAATTTAATTGTTGATAGCTTTAATCCTCCCTCTAGTGCAGACCATTTCCCAGACTTAGAGATTGAATTTTTAATCCAAATCATCTGTCATTAAGATTGGGCTCTATTTCATCTTCTTAGGGTTAATAAATTGTCTTAGTCCCTTATTTTACCTTGTATAAGATCATGGAGCTTTAGTTTAGTTGCTATTGCAGACCTTGTCCACCTTTTTGTATTTGACTAATATAAATTTCATTGGGTTAAAAGCTATAGTTTATAATATTTTCCCCCAAACCATGAGACCTTACAGATCTTGTGCTTCTCACTTCAAAGCAGTCAGTGGTAAAACGCCTGTGCCATGCCCACACTGCCATCTAAGACCCCTACTGCCAAACTGCCTGAGCTCAGAAACCCCAACTAGAAATGAAGCCTGGCAGTGTGGTATAAACACCTGCCAGGCCAAGATCAACTCCCACTGTTTTTTTTAAATAAAGGTTATGAGATATTGGTTTCCCCAATTATTGTCATATTTTACTCTTTGTCATCTGCTAGTTAACTCAAAGATCATCTATTCCTCCTGCCAGCCACATACCGCCTGCCAGGTGTCTCCTTTGGTCCTGTCTATTTTCACAGAGAGCTCCCAAAAGCCCAAGTACAAGGACTACACGTTTTTAATAACATACTAGCCCAGGATCTCTTGGCCAGATCTACAGAGTTAACCAGATACAACCAAAAGGCCCTTGATACATTACTAAATCCTCATCCTGTTCAGAGATAAATCATCAACTTCCTTCCTGCCTAAACAATTAGACATGGAAACCACCTGCTACCCCCAAACCAATGCCTGCCTCTGCCGCCAAGCTTCCCCTGGACCATACCCATAAGCTATTTGGGATTGTATGTATTACCCTCACGGGAGTAATACATACTATTATCCCTGCCGCTGGTCTGTGGTTGTGGGTGGGCAAGTCAATGTCCTACCTCATTAAGTTAGCGCCAATCCTTTGGTGGGCCCTGCCCACCCAGTCTGTAGCCTGCCAGTTCCCAAACGCTAGCAAGCCAGCAGATCAGGGTTAGTTCCCTGAAATTGCCTGCAAAACTGTTTCCATGTGGATTATCACAGTTTTCATAAGCTTGAGGAACAACAACAGCTCAAGAGAGGAAGATGAGTATTTGGAGTAAAATGGTTTTTTAGAGATAAAGATGGGGTACTTATATAATAGTCAATGAGTATCAGTATCATAGAGGGTATTATGCATGCTATCAGATGAAATGTATGGTGTCAAAGTTAAGATTATATGGCTTGGTAATCATATCAACATTTAGAAAAACTGGTCTAGGCCCCTATATGAAAATATAAGTGGGACCTGTGATTAGAAAGTGGATAAAAGGTGAGACTTGTTATCAAATGACTCTATAAGCCACATGTATTACTGTAAATTCAGACCCTGAACGTAAAATGCAGGATTTTCAAATCCTTGGTCCAAATTTTGAATCACTTTTGCAGGATGGCCTTTTTTAATTAAATTGATTTTTCTGAGTATTTAGTTGTATTTTTAAAAATGCGAGAACTTATAGACACTTTGCAAAGTTCAAGTCAAACTGCATATTTCCAACAGACAAAATGAATTAACTGGAATCAGATTTGAAGTGTTCAAATCCACCAACCATTTTCATTAAGTTTACTATGTTCTTTGTAATTGTGGGATTGTCAAATCCATGAACCAATTTCAAATCACTTTTGAATGCCACTAGTAAACTCATATATTAATTGCGGGAACTGGAATCCAAATTTAATGTACAGTAAACACACTAGGAAACACAACCCAAATCAAGAAGCTCCACTCTGGATAAAATCAAATGAAAAATTCAATCTCAATAACCATGTTTAGACATAAAAAAT
>QTSX02001057.1:0-51642 GCA_014839935.2 Entomophthora muscae | reverse complement strand
ATAACACCAACTAATATAATGGAAGTAAAGACTAAATATTACATGCCATTTATAGACAACTCATTTGCTGTATTTAGAGGGCCCAAAGTTGAGTCTATGATACATCAAACTAAATTTAGCAAAATAATTGAACAATTGCACAAATATTTTGCTGTTTTATATCATAATTAGATGTCTTGTTGACTGATCTAACTCCATATTGCGACATATAATGTACTTTTCACATACTGTGTACTTCTTTAGTAATTATATGATTTCTTTTGAGTTTGGGCCACCAGAGTATTCATTTCAATGCAATATAGGTTATTAGATTTGATGTTCCCCCAAAAAATCTGAGGTGCCTTGGAATAGTATCAACCCTTTGTGTAAGGGGGATGCATGGAACCTTTTTGTCATTTAAAATGTGTTAGACTGTTTCATTTGATACATGAAATTCTTTCTTGTTTTCAATTAGTGTGTCCTCATTATATTGGTGAGTACCAGGATATTTTCCTTGACCTTATAGACTGCTGTGTATATCTTGGGCCAGTCAGGGTTGAGGTGTTCTGGGTGATCCTCTCTAGGCTAATAAATTATATAGAGAGTATCTTCTGTGGCCAACTCTTTCCTCTTTTTATATTGGATATCCAGGTTCAGCTGTTCTAGCAGGGTCATTCATTTGGCTTGACACAAAGAAAGTGAATTATGTGTTTTGAAGTAAATAAGCAACCTGTGATTGATGGTTACTTTAATGGTAATATGTTCTTCTAGGCAACATATCCACTTGTTTCATATGTGATAGACTTCAAAGAGTTTCTTATCATGAATTGAGCATTTTTTTCAGGGTCAGTCATTTTTCTACTTTTTGTAACATACTAGCATAAACGTTTCTATCCTGGTTAGCAGATGTGCAATACTACACTTATGATGGTATCATTTGTGTCCAGCTCAAGCTTGTAGCAAACATTGTTAATGATTATTGCAAGACTGGTGCCTTTCTTTTGGCAGTTTTTGAATAATTTAAGTTATATTTGATTATGGGGTCCAAATAAGTTTCTTTTAGCAGTACTTCTAATGATATTGTTGATTTGTGGGGTGGGCTTGCCACAGTCCTTGATCTATTTTTAAAGTGGGGCCATGATTTCAAAAAAAAAGAATATATAAAAACTTTCACATATGTGAGAGCATCATATGTTACTAATAGCTTCCTTTTGTAAGGGTCTGTGATACAATCAGATAATATGGACTAAAAATAATATTTCCTTTTAAATCACTTCTGTCTTTTTATGGGGGTTGTGTGCAGGTTATATTTTTCAAGTTGGCCAAGTGTCTTGCACACATTTTTAAGGTGATTCTCTTTGCGTGTTTGACAAGATGATGAATCAGTATCTGGGCCAAAATGTGTAGTTTGAGAGCTAATTAAAGTATTGGTCCATCATTTTTTTAAAAAATAGCTGGTGTATTTGGCATGAATTCATATATAAAAATGACCTGGTTTCAATTCAACTAAATCCCTGCCACAGTCAAGTCTATATAAGTCTAAAGTATTATCCAATAAAATATACTTCTCTTCTTTCTTAATTCCATATGTGAAGCTTCTCCAAAAGGCGCTCCTTATCAGCTTTATGAATTGGAGGCAGGTTCATGATCCCAGGAGTACTGAGAAATTTGTACTGTTTGGTTGGATAAGGACATTGTTGTAGACCAAAAACCCTGCTGGGACGTCCTGTCCTCCTTTGTATTGTCTCTAGCCAGTGGGGAGTGCCATATTCAGGGTTCTTTTTCTTTGGAGGAAATTTTCCTTTAAGTTATGTAGGTGTGGATAACCTACCTGTGCTACCACAGTTGAGTATATACTTCTAGGAAGTATTTAAAACGAGATAAATGGAAAAATTAAGAAGATAATGACACTTTATTTGATATGTTATAAGATATTATATATTATTGTGGTAAGCCACATACTGTCCATGTACATCATGGTAGTCATGGGGATTATCCAAGTAATTTTTTCTCTTAGGTCAATAAGATTGTCCAAGTAATGTTCCTCTTAGGACTTGAAATATTTGATCCCTGTAACAGATGATCAAATGATAAAAGTGCCACCAACTTAATGATTATTCAGGGAATTATTTTCCCAAGAGGGAGTAATCATAGATATTGCAACAGTATCAAAATTGAATTTTTCATTTGATTTTATCCAGGTTTGTCAGGAATGACAATTATTTCCCCCTTGAAACCCAGGCCTTAGAGCAGGATTCAACCCCCAAGCCTAATCCATTACAGACCGCCAGCCCAGAGGACCAAGGGGCTGCCCGCCTGCGTTTTCCTGGGGTCAAGCCCTCACAAGCTAAAGTTAAAAGAGATTGTTCAAACAATGAGGCCAGCTAAACTCAGGCAATCACCCTGCTAAATAAGGGTTCAATCAAGGCGCCTAATGGAGGCAACAAAACACCAACCATTAGCTTTATGAGTTTGAAGACTACACCAGTGACCAATCAAGATCCACCCTTAGGAGGGGGCACAGACCTGTGGCCTGACCCCATGACTGCAACTATAGAGCCAGAAAATCAAGTTACCAACTTGAGATTTTTGACCAATGAAAGAACTCCTGGCCTGGGTGCCATTTTGCTGCCTTTGAACCCAAGCACCCAGATTCCCTGGGCCCACTTTTCCCAATGCCCTGATGAACCCCCATGGAAAATATTAAGTTTGGAGGTAAGCTGCTATATAGACCAAAGGACCCTGCGCTCCAAACTTATTACCATTTTTGAATAAAGGTTATGTTAATTTGGCTTACACAGCTACTGCCTTATTTTGTCTTTGCCATCTATCAAATCAGTACAAGACCCTCTGGTCCTTCTGCCACTTTTCCCGCAGATTTCTGTCCTCCTGACGCTCCTTTTGGTCCCATCTATTTCACTGAGTACCCTCTAAAGCCCAAGTGTACGGACTACACCCCAGAAAAGATCCTTGAACTAGATTCTTTGGCCTGCATCCCATCTGCAGTTAGATATAACTTCCAGGGGCCCTGGATTCTATCAACACCTAAGTTGTTTAGAGGCAAATTCAACTACCTGCCTTCCTATCTGCCTGCCTATAAATTTGATATGGAACCACCTGTAACCCCCAAGCCAATTCCTGTCTCCTCACCCAACCTCCCAACTGACCACTCTAGCAAGCTGTTCAGGATTGTGTATATCACCCTCACAGGAGTGATTGACACTATTATCCAGGCTGCTGGCCTGTGGTCCTGGGTGGGGAAGTCCTTCTTCTACCTCTTTAAGTATGCTCCTCTCTTGTGGTAGGCTCTGCCTACAAAAAACCCGGCCCAAGTGATCTCTGAAAATGATAGGCCAGCAGCCCAAGATTAGATCCCTGACAAGGGAGAAGCTTCTTGATTTAGATTGATTTGACCTGTTGTAACTGTGCTGTTTTAGCATATTTAAAAGGGGGGAATATATGGAAAACTAGATAATATTCTTTATTGAGAGAATATGATTATATAGCTATTGGGAATTGTGGATAACAGAAACATGATTATGTTGATCACACTATGGGATGTTGAAGGAGATGGCTTTATCCTTGTAATGAGGCAAGCGCCAAAATGAGGTATCCACCGGAGAGGATCAACTTCTGCTCATGGTATTGAATTGGAAATTTGAGTTGTCTTCCTAACTTGGCTTCAGGTGACCAGATAATTGGATTTTGGGTCACAAACCTGCTTACTCAGAACCTTGCTGGTGGGTCAAGCCTGCTGTTTCAACACCCCCTCTTGGCTAAAGGTCAGCCTCCTCTGGGGAAGGTTTTCAGGGAGGTTGTTGGGAGCCTGGGCGCCATACTGGACTAGCTGCTGTTTGGTGGCGGGTAAAATGGTCTCTTGTTGCTTTTGTCTTTCTTTTCAGGGCCTGAGGCAATCATGGTGGAGGACCTTGTCCTGTTTTTGTCTCCCAAGTCCTTGCACAAGGTAAGTGTTGTTTTTTTACCCTTAGGATGATGGCAGGCCAAATCTTTATGGCTGTAATTTACTTTTATCAATATCCATAACCCAAACCTTGTTGCTAACCTCATGTCTGTCTTTGATGGGGAAAAAGTCTTTTGTAGACACTTTTCTTTTTTTTTCTGGCTGGTTGCTATTGGCCTGTATGACCTGGGGGTCTGAGCAGGGTGGAGCCTTATCTGGCATCTCCAGCTTAGGTCCTGATAGCGCTTGGATGATATTGGGTTGTGTTCTATAAACTAGCTCAAAGGGGCTTTTGCTGGTGGATCTGTTCACATGGGTCTGGCATACAAGTAATGCAGTTGGTAGCTGCTTGTACCAGTCCTCAGGTCTCCTGGCGGTGAGCTTGGCCAAGGCTTGCACAGGGCTGCCATTCAGCTGCTCCATGCGTCCATTAGCCTGAGGATGGTAAGGTGTTGTCACTGTGTGCTGGACCCCATTCTTGGTGAGGTATACATTGGTATTTCCAGAGGTCTATTATTTGCCTCTGTTGGTTATCAGGAGTTCTGGTTTTCCAAACTTGCTGATGATTTCTTTTCCTATGAAGTGTTGTACAACGTTGCTGGTATGTGTTTTAACTGCTTGTGCCACTGGCCATCATGTTTCAAAGTCATTGCAGTAATGATGTATCTCTTTTTGTTATGTTTCCCTGGCATGGGGCCCATAATATTGTGACTGTATGACAGTCACTGTTAAGTATTTAGCTGAATAAATACTCCAAGATATCAAGTTGCTCTGTTTTTGCTGATTGTTTTATGTAGATAGGTTTGGCTGGATTTCTTCAGATAAAGATTCCTGAGAACTTAGTATATATATTCAATAAAAGAACAGAAGGCAAGATTGGCTGAATCAATCTTGGAGACTAGGTATCTCAAAAATAATTTAATTAACCGGGAAGATTAATTAATAGATATATGGGAATATAATTATGAGAATTTAATTATATTGGTTAATTGCCTTGACTGTGTCAAGAATTTTGGTTAAGGTTAATCAAAAGTAAACCCCCAAATTGTGGGTTAAAAGCGCCACTTTGGCAAATTCATTAGATTAGAAGCGCCAAGGCAGCGCCTGGGAAAATTTCTGGGTGCCGCAGTGGCGCCTGGTTTGAGTTTCAAAGCATTTTAATGGGTTTTAAAGAAAAAAAACCATTAAATGCAAAGATAAATAAATAAAGGCAAGGATGCCTAGGAATTCAGGTTTGATCAGCTGGTTCTCAGTTGGAACATTGATAGCTGAGTTTTCATATGTGTGATCCACAGGGTTTTGGCGCCAGAAGCTAGGGAAGCTCCATGCTGAATTGGTGCATTGGGATGAATGTATTCAGGTGACTTCTTCCCATTGTAGGTTGGTTCTCATAGGTTGAGAAATATTGATGATCTTTTAGGTAAAGATCTAGGTTTGAATGACTCAAATGTCATAGATCACGTGATATAAATCATAGGTTGATTCAGGAACTGGAGGGGTTTACAGCCAAATATGCCCTGAATGGTATATAAACAAAGACAGCTAATTTTAAATAAAGATGTCAATTTTGAAGCTTTCTCCTCAACTTTTTTGATTATTATGTCTTCTTTATTACTATTTAAAAGAGAAAAATTTGGAGTGCTTTGTGTTGAGGCCACTGATGCAAGAAAGGAAGTTCCTACCAGCTTGCTTGAGGAGGCTTGGGCAAGTCTGGATATCTCTAAGATTGCACCTGAGGAGTCTTTGGTAGAAGTGAAAGCAGCTTTTGAAGAACTATACTCCAACTATTTTGCAAGAGAAGGAGCTCTGTCACAAGGAAATTAATTTTATGCATGGGACTCCTGGAACTTGCTATTAAAGATTGTTGAAATTTTGCAACAAGTAAAGGACAGAGCCAATTGTGAAGTTGAGGTGTTAAGAAACAGAGAGGAAAATAGTATCAAAATTATGGCTTGTTGGAGAGATGACAATAAAGTGTTGTCTCACAAAACTGCCTCCCTGGAGGCAAAGCTCCTTGAAGCTTTGTCACAGGAAGGTACTGATAACAAGAGTCAAGTGAAAGATAACAGTAGTTTTACTGGTTAGACCTGGATCCTTTACAGAGCCCAATGCGGGGCCAAAAAAAACCATGGTGAAAGTAGTCCAGTCTATGCTTGCCAAAATGTCACTGTTCTCTGGAAATCCAAAGAAAGGAAACACTTTCCTGGAGGGTTTTTTTATTCAATCCTCTGGTCTGGAGGATTCAGAGAAATTTCATTGGTTGGAAGTCCTTGCAGGTCCTGCCTGATTTAAGTGTTTTGAAAGATGTAAAGGCAACAATTGGACCACATTATTAGAGGAATTTTGAGCCAGTTACATGGTAACCCTCAGACCTGGTGATACTCTGCAGAAAGCCCAAGATGTCACTCAAGCTGGCCATGAAAATGTGTCAATGTATCTTTCATAAATGGAAGAGTTCCTAGCTTTTATGGATGTTGAACACAATAAGGATCTGTTGGAGGATACTTTCTTCACTGGAATGTGGCCTGGGTTGATAACTCAGGCTTCAATACTGCGTTGTAAGAAGTTTTCATGGTCAAAACTTGTTCAAAAGGTCATTCAGATGGAATGGGATCTTGGTGGTCCTCCACACAGTGCTCCGTGCTCAAGAGTAGATGCTCATGTGGCTGCAGGGGAAGAGTCTTCCAAGAGAACCAGACGTCCTAGAATTCCCCTAGATAAGGATCACATGTCTAAATTTAAACAAGTGTGTAAGTTTTCCATGGCAAAGGGATGCTGGATCTGCAGCAAAGATGGTCATTTTGCTGGGAAATGTCCTGATTGTTGTCAGGATTGACAATTTGTTACCCCTAAAAACCCAGGCCCAAGGGCAAGATTCAAACCCTGAACCCAAATTCCTACAGGCTGCTGGCCCCATGAACTGATAGCCCGCCTGCCTGCGTTTTTCTGAGATTGAGCCCCTGCAAGCTGAAGCCCCTGCTAAGTCCCAAAGCCAGAATACCAGTACAGTTTGAATTATGATGGCTCCCAAGGAGGAGTTTCTCAAATTGCCTAATGGAGGCAGAGAAGGTTCCCCCATGAAATTCATGAGCTTAAAGTCCTCTCAAGTAACCAATCAAACTCAACTTCCAAGGAAAACCCTGGGCTTTGGGCCTGACCCTGTGACCACAGCCAAAAATCAAGGAAATCAAGTGATCAATTTGGACGTTCTGACCAATGAGAGAACATCCAGCCGAGGTGTCATTTTGCTGCTCCTACACCCGGGCCTCCTGGCCACCCGCCCACATTTTTTCTAATATTTTGATGAAGCCCTTATGGAGAATACTAAGCTTGGAGGCGGTATGTTGTATATGCCTATAGATTCTGCACTCAAACCTTATTGCCATTTTTAAATAAAGGTTATGTTATTTTGGCTCACACAGCTATTGCCTTATTTTGTATTTGCTATCTATTAATTCAGTTCAAGATCTCCTGGCCCCCCTGTCCCACCACCTGTATTTTTGTCCTCCTGGTGTACCCTTTGGATCTGTCAATTTTACCAACTACCCTCTGAAGTCTGAATACAAGGTATACACCCCAGAAAAGATACTCAAACTTGATACCCTGGCCTGCATACAATCCACAGTTAGATACAACCAATAAGGCCTGTGGATTCTATCAACACCTAAGTTGTTTAGAGGCAAATTTAACTGCCTTCCTACAACCTACCCATGGAGCCGCCTGTGACCCCAAAACCTATGCCTGATTCCTCACCCAACCTTCCAACTGACCATATTGGTAAGCTGTTTGGGATTTTGTACATCACTCTCACAGGTGTAATTGACACTATAATCATGGCCGCCAGCCTGTGGTCCTGGGTGGTAAAGTCTATCTCCTACCTTTTTAAGTTAGCTCCCCTCTTGTGGTGGGCATTGCCTTCAAAAAACCTGGCCCAAGTTACCCCTGAAAACAACGGGCTGGCTGCCAAGACTGGATCCCTGACAATTGTGCAGAATTTGACAAGAAGCACCCAGACCTGATGTTTAAGGATTTAGGAAAAGGAAGGCGGGCTTAGGTGTCTCCCAACCTGAGCTTGGTAATTCAGAGAATAATAATGGGAGAATGAGACTTCAATCTGGTAAGGCCTTGAAGGAGTATGGGGAAAGCGCCAGTGAACCAGTGAAGCCACCTGTACAGAAAATTGATGTCTCTTGTCCAACTCTGCATGAGGGAAGTCCAGATGCCTCTCCAGATGAATGGATATTGGATGTGCGCTTGGGTATGAAGGAAGACAGAAAAATTAATTGGCAGCCTGTGCGGGTCCAGTTGTGCATGGATCAGCTCAAATAAGTGAAATAGCGTAAGAAGGTGGCCCAAAGCATTCCAGCATCATTGATTGAAAAACCTTTTTTGTGGGCATTGCAAGGGGTTATTTTTCTGGATATTTCACTTGATGGTATTCCAGCAAAGGCAGTATACAATACAGGTTGTGCTGGGGTAGCGTTATCAAAGAACTTTGTCTGTAAACATGGGATGGACCCATCAAGATTGATTGAGCTGACTTTATCTTCCGCTGATGGGGTTATCACTATTGAACAAGATGTGTTTGATGAGGTGGTAATAAAATGAAAAAATACCATGGTCAAGACTTCTGCTGTAGTTTTTCTGGGGGCAGGATTTGATGTTCTGCTTGGTATGACTTGGATTATTGAGGCCAAGGTGAGCCAAATGCCGTCAAGAATGTCTTGGTCCATGATGGAGTTAAATACGCTTATCAACAGCTGACAATTCTGCCAGCTCAAGAAGATGTTCAGTCAGTGGTCATCTACGCCAAGGAACATTACTCAATTCCACCAAAGGGAATTGCCTGGTTGAAGCCAGTAGTTTTCAATTATGAACACAGGGAGGACAAATTATCCCAGAGTTACCTTGCCATATATCTTCAAATGTGGCAATATTTCAGAATGTGTCAAATGGAAAAGTTTTCAAATCCTGAAAGTTGTTTAATACTTGCGCAGTTCCTGTGGATATTCAACAAGGTCAGTGTATTGGAGTTTGGATGCCTGTAGTTAGAGAAGTCACAAAAAATAAACCTATTGTCTCTTAAGTTTGTGTGCCCTTCAACAATTTAACCCGTATACTATGTCCAAGTAAAGCACCAGATACCTGTTGTATAATCTGGTATGGAAATGGAGTAGTTGTTTCTTGTTGGACAAATATGATGTGGGGAGAACTGGTTCACCCTATGTCATAAAAACGTTGACTGGGAAGTTGTACAAAGGATATGTACCCTGTTGTAGTCCTGCTGCAGTTGCTGCAATTAGAGAAGAGGTGGGGAAAATGCAAAGGGCCAACCTGATTGAAAAAATTATTAGTTCTTACTCTGCTCCAATGGTTTGTGTCCCAAAGCCAGATGGGAATATACATGTTTGTATTGATTTCCAAATGGTGAATAAGGATATTGTAAATGATGCCTACCCAATGCACAAGATTGAAGACCAGCTGGACGCCATGGCTGGATCTTCCTGGTTTGCCACTTTGGATCTGACTAAGAATTATCACCAATTGTTAATTGATGAGAAGTCTAAGGAGGTTACAGCGTTCTTTACACCTGACGGTCTGTATCAATGGAAAGTTTTGCCATTGGGAATGAAGACAGCAGGTGCTGTGTTTCAGCGTGTAATAGACCATATTATGACAGAACTACAGCCTAAATGTGTTTTGGTACATATAGACAACATTACTGTATATAGCCCTTCTTGGGAACAACCTCTAGAGGATCTTGATCAAGTATTTTGCCAGATTGAGAGAGCAAAGTTGAAGATTAGTGTATCTAAGACTAAGCTTGCCTGTCAAGAGGTCAAGGTGTTAGGGCATGTTGTGAATTCTCAAGGGATTAAACCAAGTCCTGAGAGAGTTACTCAGTTGCTAAGTATGAGGTTGTTGCAGTCAGTCTGAGAGGTTTAGGGTTTTATGGGATCGGTGAATTTCTACTGGAGATTCATACCTAATTTCTCTGCACTTGGAAAGCCATTGTTTGCGTTAAGAAGGAAGAACACCCAATTTTTTTGGGGACAAGAGCAAGAGTCAAGCTTCTTAGAGCTAAAGAAGAAACTCTCTGAGGCCCCCATATTAAGATTACCCAATTGGTCAAAGTTGTTCTACATTGAGACAGATGCAAGTTCAACTGGTCTTGGTGCCATTCTTACTCAAGAAGGAGAGTCAAAGTTATCCCAACATCCTAATTGTGTATGGTTAAAAGACTTTGGGGGCCACTCAAAGGAAATACTCTGCAACAGGATTTGAAGGATTGGCAATAGTATGGGCAGTGGAACATTTTAGGACATACATCCTAGGAATGCTGTTTATTATTGTCACTGACCACGCAGCTTTGAGAGCAATTTGGACCAAGGAAGACTTACAAGGCCAAATGAAATTGTATGCAGAGAAGCTCTCTGGATATGATTATGATATCATCTACTGTCCAGGGTTGCAAAATTAGATTCCTGACTTTTTGTCCAGAGCGCTGTTGGCCTGTGGAGAAATTGAGACGCAAGAAGCCCGGGAAGATCTACCAAGGAATAGGATTTATGTAGAAAAATCCAAGTGTCTAGAAGTGGTCATAAATCTCTGTATGCAATGGGGAGGTCACCTCTGATATGAGAAGTTATGGCAGGCAGTGAAAGCTTGGTACTAGTGGTCAGAGATGAGAGCTACAGTCCTTCAGATTTTTCAAGAATGTGATATTTGCTCTAAATTCTCAGCGGCAAAATCCAAGGTGCAGCTCAAATCAGTGATGTCACATTATTCTTTTGAGTGGATCTCAATGGATACAGGTCATATTAAGTTAGAAAGTGGTTAGAAAGAATACTTTGTGATGGCTGTTGATTCTTTTACAAAATGGGTAGAAGTTTGAGCACTGACTAAGGAAACAAGTGTTGCAATTGCTAAGTTTCACTGGGATAAAATAATAGCACAACATGGATGTCCTGAGAAAGTTCTCATCAATAATGGACCGCCTTACGTAGGACCAGCTTTAACTAAGGAATGCTTGAAATGTGGGCATTTCTAAGTTAACCTCAGCTTCATATCATCCCAAAACAAATGGTTTAGCCAAAAGAACCATTGGAACCCTGAAGCACATTATGGAGAAGTTGGCTGACGGAGCCACAACCCATTGGAAAGATCACCTGGCAATGAGTGTCATGGCATACTGTACAATGCCCCATGATGCTACTGTTTTTTCTCCGTTTTGGATGTTGTATGGCCAGGAAACTACAATAAGCACTGATGTTGGTCAATGGGAGTTTGTAGAAAAGAGTTCCTATGAAGCCTGCCGTAGAAGAACATGCAGTTGAGATGCAGAAGTTATTTTCCAAGGCTAGGAGTAAAGGAGAGAAAGTTTGAGAAAGACATGCCGCCATGTGGAACTCAAAGCCTGGAGTACTTCCCCGTGATCATTTCCAGGTTGGTGATCTGGTATGGTTTGATCAAAGACGCCAAGAAAAACATCCAAAAAGAGGTCTTAAGCAATGGGTAGGTCCTATGAAGATTATCTTGGTTAGTCCAGGGCCAAACTACCTAGTTCAAGGAGTTGAAGCTGCCTTAGGAGAAGAATGGTCCTATGTTCATCCTCAATTCCTTAAGCTGTTCCATGGGGAATTAGAGCTGATAAAGGTCTGAGAAGATGAGGCCAATTCCCCCAAAGAGAAGGAAGGGGCCTTGTGACCGTACAATAGTCACTGTTAAGTATTTAGCCAAATAAATACTCCAAGATATCAAGTCACTCTGTTTTTGCTGTTTGTTTTATGTAGATAGGTTTGGCTGGAATTCTTCAGATAAAAATTCCTGAGAACTTAGTACATATTCAATAAAAGAACCAAAGGCAAGATTGGCTGAAACAATCTTGGAGACTAGGTGTCTCAAAAACAATTTAATTAACCAGGAAGATTAATTAAAAGATATATGGGAATATAATTAATGAGTATTTAATTATATTGGTTAATTGCATTGACTGTGTCAAGAAGTTTGACTAAGGTTAATCAAAAGTAAACCCCCAAATTTTGGGTTAAAAGCGCCACTTTAGCAAATTGATTAGGTTAGAAGCGCTGCCACGCCCCATAATTGATTTGAGGAGCGCCAAAGCGCTGCCTGGGAAATTGCTGGGCGCCGCAGTGGCGCCTGGTTTGAGTTTCAAAGCATTTTAATGGGTTTTAAGGCAAAAAACCATTAAATGCAAAGATAACTAAATAAAGGCAAAGATGCCTAGGAATTCAGGTTTGATCAGCTGGTTCCCAGTTGGAACATTGATAGCTGAGTTTTCATATGTGTAATCCACAGGGTTTTGGCGCCGGGAGCTAGGAAAGCTCCATGCTGAATTGGTACATTGGGATGAATGGATTCAGGTGACTTCTTCCCATTGTAGGTTGGTTCTCATAGGTTGAGAAATATTGATGATCTTTTAGGTAAAGATCTAGGTTTGGATGACTCAAATGTCACAGACCACGTGATATGAATCATAGGTTGATTCAGGAACAGGAGGGGTTTACAGCCAAATATGCCCTGAATGGTATATAAACAAAAACAGCTAATTTTAAATAAGGATATATTGTCAATTTTGACGCTTTCCCCTCAAATTCTTTTTAATTATCATATCTTCTTTATTACTATTTGAAAGAGCAAAATTTGGAGTGCTTTGTGTTGAGGCTTCTGCTGCAAGAAAGGAAGTTCCTACCAGCTTGCTTGAGGAGGCTTGGGCAAGTCTGGACATCTTTAAGATTGCACCTGAGGAGTCTTTGGTAGAAGTGAAAGCAGCTTTTGAAGAACTATACTCTAACTATTTTGCAAGAGAAGGAACCCTGTCACAAGGAAATCAAGTTTATGCATGGAACTCCTGGAACTTGCTATTAGGGGTTGATGAAATTTTGCAACAAGTAAAGGACAGAGCCAATTGTGAAGTTGAGGTGTTAAGAAACAGAGAGGAAAAGAGTATCAAAATTATGGCTCGTTGGAGAGATGACAATAAAGTGTTGTCTCACAAAACTGCCTCCCTGGAGGCAAAGCTCCTTGAAGCTTTGTCACAGGAAGGTACTGGTAACAAGAGTCAAGGGCAAGATAACAGTAAGTTTGACTGGTTAGACCTGGATCCTTCACAGATATCTAGGGCCCACACCTTGAATGGTAGTTGTGTAGAAATAGGTAATATTGACTTAGGTGGGGTCTTGCTCTTTGCAAATTTCTTACATACTACACACTGATCCAAGACTTCCTGGACGTCCTGGTATAAGGTCAGTCACCAGGCTTTGTGTTTAAGGAATTTGTAAAGGCTGCGGCTTTTTGTGTGACCCAGGTCTCTGTGGTAGCATAGGATTGTATTGATTTGCTGATGTGTGAGGATATATGAAGTAGTTGTTCTGTCAGAAATTTTTTGGTGTAGGGTTCCATATAAGTCGGCAAATAAGTGCTTGTTCTTAATGACAGTTTCTTTTGTTATGTCTGTGGTACCAGGAAGGAAGCCTTCATCTTTTTTCCAAAGCACCAGGAGGGGCCAGTCTGGGTTGAGCCCATTATTGCCTATTGTGGCTCTGACAAATAGGCGTTAAAGTGTGTCCGCCATGGCTAGCTCTGGGCCAGGCTTATATTGTATGAGCACGTTGAACCTATCCAGAAGCTTCATCCAGCAGGCTTGACGGCAGGATAGGTTTGCCTGGGTTTTGAAGTAGATGAGTGACTTGTGGTCTGTCAAGGCTATGAACTCTTCTTTTTGTTCTAGAGAGCGACACCATTTGACTAGGCAGTGCACAATTGCCAACAACTCTTTGTCATGTATAAGGTACCAACACTTGCCATCTGTCAATTTGCGTGATTCATAGGCCACAGTGTTGCAACTGAGTTTCCAGAATTTCCTGCTAATGTATCTTACAATACACAGGGGGCGCTTGAGGAGTTGCCCCTTGACGTATCTAACAACATGGATTAATCTGATGGCAATATCAAATTGCGGGTACTTCATTCTAATTAGGAGTGCTACCAATTTGACTTGCTGGTCTCCACACAAGTTATTCCTCAGCTTTGAACTTTACATGTAACTTCTCACTATGCCACCCCCTTGTGGCCTTGTGGCTTTCCCGATATGGTATATTAATCACAATATTCTACAATAAACAATACCTTATTCTTATTATTCTGTCCTTTATATTGGACTGTTGTCTTCCCCAATTCCAAATACTGAATCCTCATTGGTTCAGTTGCAACAGTGGTAGCAGCAGTAGGTTGACGACCTACCTAAAATAAAATCCCCCCTAAGAAAGGACAGAGTATGGGCCATATGGCTACTCCCCAACAAGAGACCTTCCTGCCAATCCCCAAGGGGGACATTCCTGACGGGTACGTCATCTATCAAGACCAGCTAGTTCTCACCAGCATGTACAATTGGCTCTGCCTCAGGAAGTGTGACGCCAGCATCATCCCGCCCCAGTCAGATCTGTCCCAGTGCATGCTCAACCTTCAGCTAGAATCCTTTGCTGGTGGCGTCAAGGGGGCCAACATTGTCAGTTGGCTCCAGTCTACTGAAACCCGCCTTTGCATCTGCCAGGTTCCTGAGCCCATGTGGGTTGCCACTGTGTCTGGTTGCCTCACAGGGCCCACTGCTGTGTGGTTCACTAACTGGGCTAGTCAGGAACTCAATGTTACCTGGGCGGCATTCTGAGATGCTGCATAGTCCCGCTACAGTGAAACCTTCTCCCCCATTGTTGTGGGGACTCCTATTCTAGCAATCAAACAACCTGGGTCCGTTCCTGAGTACCTTGCTGCCGCCCCCAAAGCCGTGACCAACAGAAATACAATGCTACTCACTCTCATCATCAATGGGTTAAACCCCCATATCTGCAAGTGGGTCCCTGTAGGTTGCTGCACCTCCATTTATGACTGCTACAAGGCCATTGTGGAGGCTAACAACCAGGCCTCAATGGGCTTCTTCTGTATCAGTGACGCTCCATCCCAACCTTTTAGAACATCTGGCAATGACCACAATCAAGTGGGCCGCCACCAGCCCCGTCAGAAGGATAATGGGACTAAACTCCCCGCAAGGGGGGAGCTCCAGCTAGCGCAGATTGAGGAGCAGGGAAAAGCCTGGGGGTTGTAGCAACAAGAGGCCCTGCAACCCCACCTGACCCATCCTCTCAATCCTTGCTTTTAAAGAACCCCTGCAACTACAATATTCATGAATTCAAAACCCTGGACGTCTTCCAAGTCCACAGTGACAACCCTGTACTACAATCAAGTCACTCCTCAAATAAAGTAACCCGCTTATCCTATCCCTTCCATTTCTGTGGGAACACCCAAAAATTACTGGTAGATACTGGGGCCAACCACACTATGGTGGACCAGGTTTTTTAATTGTACCATTTTGAGGACTTGCAGTCTGGCAACCCCATCAAAACATATCATAAACCGCAAGTACACCATTAAAGTAACTATTTACATTTTTTAGCCGTAGTATAAAAAAGGTAAGTGATAATCACTTTGGAAAATGACCAAATTTACTATAGCCAGTCCATATACCACCAAAGCTTGAGTTGTAATCTCTTTTCACTACTAATACAGTTTGATTGCTGATAATATATAGATCTTAGGTGTTATTTTCCTTAGATGATGCGATATCAATGATTCATCATTTGTAATTCAATGGTTATTTCGAGACCACTTTTATTTTTTCGATCATATCCATCCATTCCTTGTAAAAGCTTTGAAGAAGCCTGACATTTGCTCCATCAAAAGTCATGGCAAGATTCATACCTTTACACATAGCTATGTGTTCAAATCAATGGTGGTTTATTTATACACTTTAAATAATGTGATCGAAAATCACTTACGAGTCTGATCGGAAACCGTTAAGTCGAATAAGTCTTTATGATTGGTTAAGTTTAATAAGATCGCCAGAATCCAAGCTGACGGAGTCTAAAGGTGATGTCGACCTATTAAAGCTGGTGGGGAAGGTGTCAGATGAATCATTAGAGGGTTGATTGCCCCTGACCTAAAGATAATCAGCAATTCCAGGATATACTTTCTTTCTATCTTACAAATCAGAAACAAGTAAGTCAAAGAAGTCCACAATCGTTCCACTATAACTTTGCTTGAGATGTTTATGATACATTAATTTACTTCCAACTCCCTTATAGATATGTTGATGCTAATGAAAATTTTAACTTTTAAATTTAAATTGTCGAATTGACTTTATTTCACCTAGCGATATGTAATATATTTTTAATATAAAATGTCTTTTTAATTTTTTTGTACTCGTTTTCAGACCTACGTTTAAATGACATATTGTTTTCCAAGCTGGTTACTTTATAGTGTTGCTTTTGTTGGTAAACATGAGCTGAACTCTAGTCAAAACTTTACATTTTTTTCTATAGGACTTCTTCAACTATTTAGAAATATTAGCTAGTGAATTTTCACTGAAAACTTGTATCTTGATGTTTAAAATCGAACGTTAAGCTATAGTTGATAAGTTTTTAGCTCAGCTTTTCGCCAATCGTAATAGTGTTAACTCTGCTTTAGATTACATCATGTCTCAAGTTTTGACTCAAGCTCTTCGCACCAATGGATTGGCTAGCCTTCGCAAGTCAACTTTCAGTCCTTTAATGAGCTCACCCTCGATCGTCAGATTGGCTAATCAGAATTCTCGACTAAGTTCTACCAAAGGTAATATCTGATCCAAACATATCCTGAAACCCATAGCGGAAGCAACTTTACGTTCAGATAGTGTTCCTAATCATCCTGGTAATCCCACAATATGAACAATTTAGAAACTAATGTTTTAGTTAACCGCTGGGAGGGCAGCTGGCATTGGCTTGTTGAGAGAGGGCTCTCTATTTCCCTGATCCCTATGTTTGGAGTCAGCATGTTGTATGGAGGACATCCTACTAATGATTTCCTACTTGGTTTTGTCCTCCCTATCCATACCCATATTGGTTTATCTGCTGTTGTGACAGATTATCTCCCTCATAGACGCCTTCCTATCATTAATCGCGTCGTTACAGCCCTCCAGTTTTTGCTTACAGGCGGAGCCATTTATGGATGCTATACTATCAATACTGAAGATGTTGGTCTTACAGAATACTTTAAGAAGATGTGGAAGGCTTGATCGTCCCTAGAATCTATAGCATATTTGTTTTAAGTAAACTAGCTACCAGGCGTCTTTCGCTTGTACTCCTGCATAGCATATTTCTGTTTTCTTCTGTTAGATACTTTAAGCGTAAATACCTTTTAGAAAAGCCTTTAAAAAGCTTTTGCTTTAAGCCCTACACGATGCTTTAACTTAATACTGAACCTGAATTTTATTATCTGTCTGATTTCTCTTAAGCTTTGGGTGAGAACAATGTATATCAATACATACATATTTAGCTTAAGCATCAATCACTTCAAGGTTGCATCTTTGCTGAATTACAAAATCAAAACTTAATGCAAAGTAAAAATAGGTCTAAAATCTGGAACATTACAAAAATTTAACTTTGCTTAGATTAATAGCTATTTCCTTTAATTACAAAGTAGTTTGATAATTTTACTTTCAAAGACCCTTCTTTGAAGACTGTATATTCAGAAATATGTCTTCTGTATGAAGATTTTACTTCCTTGATTTTAATTTAATAATGCACCAAGTTTTGAAATTTATTTCATGTCAAAACAGCAGGCTTGACCCGCCAGCAAGGTTCCGAGTAAGCAGGTTCGTGACCTGTGGTCCAATTATCCAGTCACTCAAAGCCAAGTTAGGAAGACAACTCAGATTTCCAAATACAACAACATGAACAGAAGCTGATCCCTTACAGTGGATATCTTGTTTTGGCGCTTGACTCATTACAAGGATCAAGCCACCCCCTTCACCATCCCACTGTGTGATCAATGCTATAATGTTCCTACTATCCACAATTCACAGTGACTATATAATCCATATCTCTCAATAAAGATTATTATCTAGTTTTTCAGATATTTTTCCCCTTGTAACTTTGCTAAAACAGCACAGTTACAACATTGGTAGCACAGGTAGGTTCTCCATCCTACCTTATCTTGCAAAATTCTGCCTGTTGCCCATACTCGCCACGGCCAACAAATCCTTGACAGAATCATGTCTGGCCTTCTTCTAGACTGGACACCGTACACGCCTGGTGCCAACATACCTGACAAAAACACCATGCCAGCCTACGTAGCCCAAAGACTTCAGAGCGCTGCTCTGGAATCCTTTGCTGGGGCCAACAACAATAATGCCGCAGCATGGATTCAATCAGCCCAAAGCAAGCTGGCCCAAATGGAATGCCCACAACAGTTTTGGATTGTAGAGATCTCCATCTATTTGACTCACAACACTGGTACCTGGTGCAACAAGTGGCACAAAGAACACACTGAGAAGAATTGAGATACCTTTAAGCAAAACTTCTTGGCAAAATTTGTGCTGAAAAATACCACACTCATGATTATACACCAAGTAAAGAATCTGACCCAAACAGGTACAGTGAAGGAGCTCACCCAATCTTACAAGGAACTACAACTATGTGCCCCCTCAGATATGGCTTTTGACACTCCAGCCAGCCACCTCATGTATTATGACATACTCAAGTCACATGTGATGAGACACGTAAACCTGGATCAAGTGACCAACTTGCAAAGTCTGTATTACAAGGCAAAGAAAGAAGAACAAACATCCAACACTCTCCACAAGGCGCAAACTGGAAAGAGGGAGCAACCCAAAGATTTTCACCCATCTGGGTGTTCCAATTGACCACCCCCTGGGAACAACAACAATGCAAACCAGAAACCTGCAGGTTTAAATGGACATGGGAATGGGAACAACGGCCAGTCAAACCACACCCATTTCCATATTACCACCATACAAGATAACCAAGATGAGGGAAGAGCCCAGGGAGAGCACTAAGCCAGCCAAGCTCTCCCTGCACAATCCCTGACTTGCCTAACAATGAATACCAACCTGAGGACGTGGACCAATGCCTAATGATCCAAGTACTCTCAGAAGACCCAGTACTCTACACCATTGCCAGACATCCAAATAAACTGATGTCTTACCCTTTCTGCTTTTGCAGTAACACAGGCTCAGCACTCCTGGACTTGGGCACAGAATGGATCCTAGTCAACAGCAGCTTTTTAAATAAGTTCAAGTTAGCCACTAATTCTTCACGGATTAAAAGTGTGGTTTTAGCTGATGAACATCACATTGCCATGACATGGAAAGATGCCCCCTTCTCCGTCATGCTAGAGAATCTACATTCCACCATTCAAGGTCCAGTCATTGACTTTCCCAAATTTGATATTGTACTGGGACTGGAATGGCTGTAAAAGAACAACCCCCATGTAGACTGGGTGACCTCTGTACTGACCATCAAACATGAAGGCATCAATCACCAGATTTACCCTGACTCAGTAGACCAACTCCTGTGCAACCATGTCTTAGTACGTATCATGGAGACCTTGGACAAAAAGAAGAACCTCAAGGCAATTGACTGGGACTCCTACCAGTACAAGATCATACAATTAAAGGGCCACCAAGACACCACCACACCTCAGGATTACAAAATTGTAGCCTGCTATCCGGAAATCTTCAAAAAGGATCTACCTGGGTTACCACCAGAGAAACACATTCAACACTCCATCCAACTCAAGGGAGCTATATCTAAGGCGCGGCCCATCTACTGCCTCACCCCAAATGAGGACAACACCCTATGTGCTTACCTCAAGGAGGCATTGAAGAAAGGAATTATCCACTCTTCACAGTCTCCCTTTGGTGCTGCTGTATTCTTTGTAGCAAAGAAAGATGGTACCTTTGCCTATTGACAGACTATTGATCCCTAAACAAAGTTACTATCAAAAATTGTTATTCAATACCACTTGTTGACTACCTCTTTGATTCCTTGGACGGCGCCACAGTCTTCTCTAAGATTGACCTAACTGCTGGCTACAACCAGATCTGTATCAAGGAGGAAGATATACCCAAAACAGCCTTTCACACTAAATAATGTTCATACAAGTGTGTGGTACTCAACTTTAGAATGACAAACACCCCATCAACCTTTTTGACCTTCATGAACAAGGTGTTTGCCCCCCACATTGGCAAGCACACCTTGGTATATTTGGACAACATTATTTTCTATAGCCCCTTGGTAGAACAGCATCATAAGGATCTGGATGCAGTCTTTGCCACCCTAGCACAACATAAGCTGCTAGCCAAGCCCTCCAAACGCCAATTCTTTTGCAAAAAGCTGTCCTTCTTGGGACACATAGTTTTGAAAGATGGCATTAAACCTGACAATAAGAAAATACAGGCCATTTGCAAAATGCCACCACCCAAAGACGAGTCAAAACTCCGTACATTCCTAGGAATGGTTGCCTATGTACGACAATTCATACCCAACTATGGCGTCTTAACTGCGCTTCTGTCTGCCATAATTGGCACCAAATCCAAATTTGTATGGACCCCTCCCCCAATGTGACCTTTGCTTCAGACTTCTTAAAGAGAAACTCACAACAGCACCCACCCTGCAATATCCCAAACATGATGGGGAATACCAAATGGAGACTGACGCCTCTGAAATATCCATTGGAGGAGTACTACAAATCAAAAATAATGATGGTGAATTCCTGCCTGTGGCCTATGAATCATGCAAATTGACAGATGGCAAGTGTTGGTACCTTATACATGACAAGGAGTTGCTAGAAATTGTGCACTCCCTGGTCAAATGGCGTTGTTACCTAGAACAACAGGAGGAATTCACAGCAATGACCAACCATAAGTTGCTTATATACTTCAAAACACAAGCAAACTTATTCTGTTATCAAGCCTGCTGGATGGAGCTCCTGGAGAGGTTCACTATGATTATACAATATAAGCCTGGTCCAGAACTTGCCATGGCAAACACACTCTTGCAACTGTACGTCAGAGCCACAAGGGGCAATAATGGGCTTGAACCAGACTGGCCTCTCCTAGTACTCCAGAAAAAGGACAAGGGCTTCCCCCTGGCACCACAGATATAACAAAAGAAATAGTCATCAAGAAAAAACACTTATTTTCAGACGTGTACAGGACCTTGCATTGAAAGATGACCAACAGAGCTACCATCCTTTACATCCCCACACAGCAACTGTGGTAAGTTCAACTCCCTGGTGATTGACTCCCTTAAACTCAACTCCCTGGTAGTTGACACTATAGTAAAGTGAGAATTCAGCTTTTTCCCTGATTGACAACTGGAAATTGACACTTTTTTAATTAACAGATCTTGATGTAATGAAAACTTTTAATATAAAAAATCAAGCCTTACAGCTATTGTATACTAAAGTAACCCCAGAAAGCTCAAAAATGCAATAAAACAGTATCCTATAAATAAAAATAAGGAGAAATAAGCAATTATTTCTCATTTTACTATTTAATTTACACTCTTCATTATAAAATTTTTTTATTACCATAAAAATTAAAATTCCAATGAACAAAAAATAAAAAAAACATAACAAATAAAGTTATGCAAAATATGAAGAAATATTAAAACTTATTTGATATGGTTCATATAAGTATAACTATGAATATCATGTTTTATTAGGAAATTAACAAAAATTAAGAAATGTCACTTACTTTCAACTATAAATATTCATCTCAAACTTACCATGCATACATATAACAATCACTGCTATCTAACTAAATTAAAAAACTTAAAAATTAAAACTAAAAACTAAATGATTAAAGCTAATAAGTAAAAATTAAAGTTAAAAGTTAAAAGTAAAAATCATATAACTGAGCAAGCAAGCAAGTTTATTACTCATCATTCTTTCCCCGTTTCATTTTAGCCCCTTCCAGGAGGGAAGTGGCAATAAGCTCAAGCTGCTGCTTAAGATCAGAGGCCTTATACTTGCGCTTGTCCGCACCCTGGATGGCCTTGGTGAAGAGGGTACAGCGGGTGGTTGGCTTGGTGGGGGGACGCGGTTGGAGAGATCTCAGAGCTTGGAGATTGTTTTCTCTTGCTCGTGCTGCAGGAGGGAGAAAAACTTATTGAATTTTGGGTGGAGCCCAAAGTTGGACTTGAAGTGTTTGTGATAAGCCTCTAGCGCTGAGGTGGGTTGAGCTCCCCATTGACGGCCGCCCGGTACACGTTCCAGCTGGCCTTGGCGTAGGCCTTGCCTTGTCTCTGCGTGACAACCTTCCCAATCCACTGGGGCTCAAAGTACTCAAGGAAAGGCTTGAACTCCAGGTGCTTCACTATGTAGGGATTCTTTGAGAGCACCTCAAACCCCTGCACAGTATGCTCTGGCTTTAAAAAAGCCAAGGTACTGAATTGTGCCAGCACAAATTTGCAGGTGTCCAAAGTGTTCCTCCGGCTCAACCTAATAAGCTCAGTGTGGGCCTGGATATTATGAGCAACTGCTTGGTGGAAGTGGAAGTGGCACCCCTGCACCTCCCCAATGAACAGCTGCTTGAATGCATTGAACTGAGCAGGCTCAAAGTCCATAATGCACACACGAGGCCCAAGAGCTCTTAGCCTTGCCTTTTCCTCCAAGTCCAGGGCGGCCTGGTCCTTGTCAGAGGCAGGTGGGTTGGTGCAGGTGTGGGGGGAGTCTTCTTGGATTTGTCATTGTTGGCAGGAGGAAGGAGGGCAATTGCTTGGCGGAGGATCATGGATGCACATGTATAAATGGCCTCAGTGGCCCCAGGAAGAGGAAAGATCACAAGTGGAATCACCCAGATGTCAATCTGGGCATGGATCATCCAGATCTGCTCAAACATCTGGGGGCAAGTGGCAAAGGTACCATCAACTAGCCAGCTTGAAGCCCTTTTTAACTCCATCAGGTTCTGCTGAGTTGAGTAGCATATTATGCGGTCTTTGGCGGCAGGCCTGTTGTCATGGAGGAGGAAGCGCTCCCCACTTTGAAGCTGCTTGAGATTGTGGGTGAGCATAAGCTCCAAAAGAACGTCTGAAGCCTTGGGGGAGGGGGGATTGGCGGTGATACACTTATTGCTTATGAACTTAATCAAATGCTCTTGAGTTGGCACCAACTTAAGATTGTTGGGTTTGAGATGTTGCAAAGCCTTTATGGCCAGATCAGAAGCCCAGAGGTGAGAGGATGTTGGGATCACCTGGACCAGGAACCATTTTAACATCTGGGTTATTAAATGATTGGGGGGCTCACATGTGTGCTCCCCCTTCTCCACTGTTACTTGCACCCAGCTCTTGGTGTTTAGCTGGGCCCCACAAGTCTTATCCTCACAGACAAAGTGCTTGCTCTTGTTTTGGCACTTTTGATTGTTAAAATTAAAAATGTAATTGTCAGCAACATAGCCAGGGCCGCCCTTTACAGACATGATTGGGAAGTAATGGGGGAAGCACTTGGGGACTTTAAACTCTCTGTCCACATTAAAGATATTGTGGATGGCCAGTGGATCCCAAGCCACATGACCAGAAGCTTTGAACTTCTTGGAGTACTCCTCAGGCTCATCTTAGGGATCAGATGAGGGAGGGGGGAAGAGCCATCAGGAGGGGGAGGGGAAGGGTTCTTTGAGGCCTTCTTGGATGCCTTCTTTCTCTTACCAGAAGAAGAGGTGGGCTCCTTGGCAGCCTTTGACTTCTTGGTATATTGCTCCTTGATGGGCTCAGAGTTGGCCTCTGAGTGGTGAAAGGGGTGGTTGGTAAGATCACCATCAGATTTATTGGGGGATGAATTTTTGGGGGAAGGTGAAGGGGATGTAGAAGATGAGAGAGGAGTAGGAGGAGATGGTGTTGGAGACTTTGCCTTTGCAGGCTTCTTGGCACGCTTGGGAGTGGAGGCAGTTTCTTTGGAGCCCTTGGAGGCTTGGCGCTTGGGCTGTTGGCTGTTCTTGTTTGATTTTGTCTAAAGAAAAGTTTAGTTTTGTAAATAAAATAGTGTAAAAGATATGAAACACAGAGGTAAAGCAAAGTAAAAGTTAAATGAAAAGTATGCAAATAAAGTTTTATTTATCAAGAAAAAAACATAAAAAAGTAAATAGAAGCAAAATAGAAACTCAAAGTATAGATATAAAGGATAAAATATAGAAAATAAGTGAATTTATGATGAAGTATCAAATATGTTAGGTTCAGCATAACATTAGTGCTAAATCAATATATAAAGTACAATTAAAAATCAAAAAATATATGAAATTTATATGGAGAGCAGCAGAAAAAGTAGTAGATTATAACTGCAAAAAAATAAAAAATAATTATGTGGAATTTTGTTTTATTGAGAGTTAAAAATTCAAAACATAGTAAAAGGTCAAGTTTGGCATTGTCAATCAGCCAGGAAAAGCTGAATTCTCACTGTCAAGTGAAAAAAGCAGAGTTCTCATTGTCAAGTATGCCAGAGTCAAGCAGAAACATCAAATTTACTATGTTTTTTACATATAAAACTTGCTTAAATTTAAAACAGGTTTGAAAGTTAACCCAAAAGCAAGGCATATCATATGCTCAAAATTAAAAAATACAACATAAGTTAAAAAAGTAAATGAGTGGAAATGTGTTTATTAGTGATTAGGGTATGCTGTGAGGAGCTGGGAGTGAATTATTTACCATAGTGTTGGTTAATATGTTAAGAAGCTCTCTGTACTAATCTCCAAGTCAAAGTGTTGAGTGGGTGAGTTTCAAGTGGTGCTCATAGTGCATCACATATTAATTTAGCCTTAATTCCCAGCCTTTTATTAGTTAAATCCAAAACCAATTGGGTGTCAAGTGGATAGAGTCAAACAAAGAAGATGTCAAGTTTCAGTTTTTTTATAAATTACATATGGAATCTATTAATAAATTGGGCTTAATTTATGTGGCACCACTTAATCCAAAAACCTGGGAATGACATAATGTAAAACAAGTGGGGTATTTAATTAATGTCTATGCCACTAAATCTAGTATAGTGGTGCTTAGGAGCCTAATCAACAACTATGTACATTAATAATAATAATATAATAGTAAATAATAAATTTTATATAAGTACATATGTATTTTATTAACAAAATTAAAATTTAGCTTAAAAAGTGTCAAACTGGTCACTTTTTGGTTTAGAGTATCAAACACAGGTTTTTTCATTTCTATTAGTAATTTAATTATAAATTGCCCCTTAAATTGGTATTTTAGCTAATTAAATTATTAAATGGAGTCAAGTTCAAGTAAATTTAACCTTGGTTTTTGGTTTTGAACCCCTAAATTACTAGTAAAAATTAGCTTAAAATTGGTTAAGCCAAAAATACTAATAGATTCACATATGCGGCACTTGACTCCCTGGTACTTGACACTTTGTCAAGTACCAGGGAGTCAATCACCAGGGAGTTGAACTTACCACAGTTGCCCCCTACACATCAGCAAGTTGACACCATCCTATGTTATCACAGAGGTCTAGAACACACTAAAAGCCGCAACTTCTACAAATTCCTCAAACATAAAGCTTGGTGGCTGATTCTATAATGGTATGCCCAGGAAGTCTTAGACCAATGCAAAGTATGTGAGAAATTTGCAAAAAGCAATACCCCACCTAAATCAGTACTACCTATCTGCTTGCAACTACCCTTCAAGGTATGGGCCCTAGACATTGTGGGACCCATGCCAGGAAAACATAATTAAAAGAAATACATCATCACCACAATAGACTTTTCCACTTGGTGGCCAGTGGCACAAACAGTAAAGACACACACAGGTAATGGTGTGCAGTGGTTCATAGGAAAAGAAATCATCAGCAAGTTTGGAAAGCCAGGACTCCTGATAACCAACAGAGGCAAAGAATTGACCTCTGAAGACACCAACATATATCTCACCAAGAATAGGGTCCAGCACATGGTGACAACACCTTACCACCCTCAGGCCAATAAACGTGTGGAGCCGCTGAATGGCAGCTTAGTGCAAGCCCTTGCCAAACTCACTGCCGGGAGAACTGAAGACTGGTATAAGCAGCTACTGACTGCACTACTTGTATGCCAAACTTGTGTGGACAGATCCACTGGAAAGAGCCCCTTTGAGTTGGTATACAGAACACAGCCAAATATCATTCAAGCATTAACAGGACCCAAACAGGAAATTTCAAGTAAAGTCCCCCCACGTTCAGACCCTCAAGTTATAGAGGCCAACAGCAAGCAAACAGAGAAAGAAAATGAACAAAAGCAAAAAACCTTTGTCCCCATCCAAGGCAGACATGAGGTTGGCAACAAAGTCTGGGTCATGAATACCAACAAGAGTAAATTACAGCCAAAAAAGTGAGCCCTGCCATCATACTAAAGGTAAACAAAAACAACACTTACCCTGTACAAGGAATCAGAAATTACAAAAAAAACACAGTCCTCCACCAAGATTGCCTGAGACCCTGCAAAGCAAGACAGAAACAACACAAAACCGCCCTACCCGCCACCAAACAACAATTAGTCCAGTATGGCTCCCGGGCTCCCAACAGCCTCCCTGACAACCTGCCCCAAGAGGAGGCTAACCCTCAGCCGGTGTGTGTGTCAAAACAGCAGGCTCAAATTGCCATCAAGGTTCTGAGTAAGCAGGTTTGTGACCCGCAATCTGATTATTCAACCACTCAAAGACAAGTTAGGAAGTTGACTCAAATTTTTAAATACAACAACATGAAAAGAAGCTGATCCCCTACGGTGGATATCTCATTTTGGCGCTTGACTCATTACAAGGATCAAGCCACCCCCTTCACCATCCCACTGTGTGATTAATGCTATCATGTTCCTACTATCCACAATTCACAGTGACTATATAATCCATATCTCTCAATAAAGATTATTATCTAGATTTCCAGATATTTTTCCCCTTGTGACTTTACTAAAACAGCACAGCTACAACATTCATTATATTCAATGCTAAATTTACAGGAACCTTGTTCTTGATAGGTAATCTTGTGAACTATGAAGCTTAGCTTTACTTTTCCAGACTTTATTTTTAGTATATTATCAATATAAATTATATAAAGCCATTTTTTAAACAAGTTTCCTATTTCAAACCCAATTACTCCCTGAAATAGGCTTTAAAAAGTAAAAATTTGATACTAATGTTGCAATATCTTCTTTACTCCCTATCAGGAAAGCAGTTCCCTGAGTGACTCCCCAAATGATCCCCTTAATGATTCCCTGACTAATCATTAAGTTGATAGCACTCTTATTTTGGCCCATCTATTACAGGGATCAAACATTTTGAGTCCTAAGAGGAACATTACCTGTAAAAACCTCATGGCTGCCCTGACGTACATGGAAAACATGTGGCTTCTCATGATACTATATAATAATCCAAGCTCATATCCAATAAAGTATCATTATTTTCTTAATTTTCCTCTTTATCTTATTTATTATACTTCCCAGAAGTATGTAATCAACAGTGGTAGCACAGGTAGGCTACTCACACCTACACAACTTAAATGAAAAATGTCTCCAAAGAAAAGAACTCAGCAGATAACACTCCCTACTAGCCAGAGACAATACAAAGAATGACAGGACGTCCCAGCAGGGTTTGTGGTCTTCAAAAATGTCCTTGTACCAACCAAACAGTACAACTTCCTCAGTACACACGGGATCCTGAACCCACCTCCAATTCCTGAAATAACCAAAATACCCAACACTGTGTTTCAACTCCTGCACTCAGCAGAAATTGAGACGTTCTCAGGATTACACTTTGAAAATGCCAAACTCTGGATTTAAAGCACACAGAATAAGTTTATACAAGTGGGCTACCCTCGTAAATTCTGGGCTAGTGAAAAGCCCTACACATTATCAGGCCGCCTCACGTTTTGTAAGTGAGTGGCTCAATTAACATCCTAATCACAAAAAAGACTGGGTCATGTTCAAAAACACCTTCCTGGATAAATTTGCCATAAAGGACTCCCTGTGGTAATCATGACAGAACTCAGAACTTTCAAAATGCAGGAACTATCAAGAAGTACATTGCAGCCTATGCAGACATACATGATTAAGCTCCCAACACCATCAACTTTGATGATGCTGGACCACAACTGGACTCTTACAATGGCCTCCTCACGCACATCACACACCAGTTTGACATGAGCTGTTGCAAGAACCTCCAGGATGTATTATTGGAAGGAAAGTAAGCTGCACAAAAATCCCATGACCTACACTCAACAAAAAAACAAAAGGAGAGTACCACGAAAAGAAGGACCTTGACCTGATAAACAGAACAACAACGCTAATAAACCTCATCCTTGAGACAGAAATCACACTACTCAAGGAAATCAAATGAGTACTGATAACTCCACTGAGGAGGGAAAAGCTCAAGGGAGTGCTTAGGCAAGCTTCCCTCCCCCACCTTGCAAGACTTGTACAGGGACCAGGACATAGACTCAATTACCATGATCCAAGTACCCTCCAGTGATCCTCTACTGTTTGCCACTCAAACCAGAAATAAACTCCTCACTTATACTTTCTGCTTTTGCAGATATCAGGGCAAAACCATATTTGACACTGTATCAGACCAATCCTTTGTTGACAAGAAATTTGCCAACCTCATGAAACTACCCACAGTCCAAAGCAATATCAAGAAAGTTATCAGGGCAGATAATAGAAGTACACCAGTCATCAGAGAGGCAAACCCCTTTTGTGCCCAGATAGAAGGTATATAGACTATCTTTAGTGGTCCAATAATACTAATCCCCAAGTACAATATTGTACTTGGTCTGGACTGGATGAGAAAGACCAAACCTCATATCAACTGGGAAAGCACTACCCTCATCATACAACAAGGAGAGGTGCACCACCATGTATACTCAACTCATCTTGATAAACTTATGAGAGACCATGTATTTTTGAAAATTAAAGAAACAGATGAGGAAAAAACCCTAGCAAGTTCAATTGGAACACCTGCACATATGAGATTATCCACTTTAAAAATGTAGAGACCTCACTTGAACAAGACCCAATCCAACAACAGCTAATCCAAGAATTCACCTCCATTTTTCAAGAAAAGTTATTAGGACTACCACCCAACCGTGGCATCCAGCATAAATTTGACCTCAAAGGAAGTGTGTCAAAGGCACGCCCTATCTATTGCATAACATCACAAGAAGAAACACACTAAAGGCATACCTAGACTAGGCTCTTAAAAAAGAACTCATACAACCCTCCAAATCTCTTTTTGGCGTGGATGTCTTTTTATAGCAAAGAAAGATGGCGGCTTACATCTTTTTATCAACTACAGAGCACTCAAAAAAGTTAAAATTAAGAACATGTATCTCCTTCCCCTGATTGATGACCTTTTTTGATGCCTTGGGGGGTCCCAATTCTTCACAAAAATTGACTTAAATGCAGGATATTGCCAAATATGAATTAAGACAGAGCACATACCCAAAACAGTGTTCATAACTAAGTATGGCTTATTTGAATATGCTGTTCTCAACTTTGGCATGAAAAATTCACAAAGTATCTTTTTGACCTTTATTAATGAAGTATTTAAAAATCACATTGGAAAAAGGCTATTGTCTACCTTGACAACATAATCATATAAAGCCTGACTAAGGAACAGCACTGGAAAGAGGGCTGTCTGGTCCTCCACACCCTTCAAGATAACTAACTAATAGTCAAGCCCTCAAAATGCAACTTCTTTTCAACAGAACTCCCATTTTTAGGACACATTATCAGCAAGTATGGAGTGAAGCCAGACCCAGAAAAGGTAAGAGCCATCATATACATGCCAGCACCACGTAAAAAGAGTAAAATTTGGACATTCTTGGGAATGTCCACATATGCTAGAAGGTTCATCCCAGATTGGGGAGCCTTAAATGCCCCCTGTGTGCAATCACTGGTAAAACAACAAAATTTGTGTGGACACCACTCAGAGAGCAGCATTTCTGAAAACTAAAGGAGAAATGGTTACTACCCCATCCTACAGTACCCTAATTGTGAAGAAGTGTAAAAATTAGAGACTGACACCTCTGATTACGCAATAGGAGGAGGACTTCAAATTTAAACTACAGAAAAGAACTTCCTCTTTGTAGCATATGAATCAATAAAGCTGTCTGACTGTGAGCAAAGATACCCAATACATGATAAGAAACTGATAGCTATTGTCCACTGTTTAATGCAGTAGCAATTTTATCTAGAAGGTGCACAGATATTCAAAGTTCTAACCAACCACAAGTTGTTGGTATTCTTCAAAACCCAACAACATTTATCAAGAATACAAGCCAAATGAATGAGCCTCATACAGAGGTACCCCATGATAATTTAATACAAATCAGGCAAGAAAATTATTACTGCAGATGCCCTATCAAGGCTATACTTTAAACATCTCCTATGCACTGATAGGGATCCTGATTGGCCCATGTTAATAATAGGAAATCTCAAAGAGGGGTTCCCACCTGGTACACTAATGGACATCCAAAAGAAAGTCCTCAAGAACAAACATCTCTTCAAAAACATATATGGTACTCTACACTTATATTATCAAATGGCAACACTGTACCCTATGTCCTGTCAACACAAATAATTGGCACAATCCTTTGATACCACAGAGATCTGGGACACACCTGTAGTAGGAACTTGAATAAATACCTCAAGAAACACTACTGGTGGCCCAGTATACTGGACAACATCTAGGAAGTACTAGACTAATGCAAAGTCTGTGAAAAGTACGCCCACTCCAAGGCAACCCCCAAGTGAGTAATACCATGTCAATCACACAACCTTTAAAAGTGTGGTCACTGGATATTGTGGGACCAATGCCTAGAAACAACAAAGGCAAAAAGTACATTATCACAGCTATCAACTATGCAACTAGGTGGCCTGTAGCAAAGCTACAAAAGAACATAAAGAAAATTATGTAAAAAAATTTATTGGCAAAGAAATCATAGATAAGTTCAGGAAACCTGACCTCCTGATCACAGATGAAGGCACCAAACTCAAGGTTATTGACACCAATATCTACCTTGCCAAAAATGGAATAAAACATATCATGACCAGTCTATACCACCCACAGACAAATGGAATATTAGAATGACTAAACAACTCACTAGTGAAAGCCCTTAGTAAGTTATCTGTAAACAATCCAAAATCCTGGGATAATATGTTGCCAACTGCACTTATGGTGTGCAGAACACAAGTTAATTTCAATACAGGCAAAAGCCCATACAAACTTGTCTATGGACATAAACCCGTCATTGTTAGCATTACATCAGGACCCAGGATTATAAGGACCAGGCATTGTCATGGAAGTCAAACCAAACTTTCAGAAATATACTTCCTGCCAACAACTTGTTTTTAGTTGAAAAGGGGTCTCCAAATTACCCTTTTTCTTCTTTAAAATCTTCTAAAGGGAATGTGTTAATGGGTAATATCTGCTCTGAATTACCTGTAAATTCAGGTCTATAAGTGGCTTCTGGTGCATCTTTTTCAGCTACGGGTTTCAAACCTGGTTCTTCTTTTGAGGTCTTTAAAACTAATCAAAACTGTATAAGAGTTAAAACCACTTCAAACCAATCATTACCTTTTTTCAGGGTTCCAATCAATCAAATTAATACAACGCTAGTTTGAACCAACTTGAGAAGACAATCAGTGACGTTGGCAGCTTGGGGGAAGCAGGAAGTCTTCTTTGCTTGGTTTTGGGTCCTTGGTTTGCCGTTCCTTCCGTTGTTTCTGTGAAAACCACCTCCTGGTCCCCAGCTTCTGTGGGGATTAGTGACTATAGTGCCAATCCATGCCCAAAAATGGAAGATAGTTAAAAAAATTATGATACTTGCTAAGAAGAATTTTTTTAAAAACATAAGGAAATAATTTGCCTTCTCCAGTTTTGAAAATCCTAACTGCCAAATCACCTCATTTTATCTCCAACTTTCCAAATCTCCTTTTCTATATTATTTCTGCTACCATGCTATAAAAAGCTGGTAAGCCTTATTTCAGTATTTGTTCAATCAATAAAGTCCACATTCACCCAAGTGATTGTTTTGCTATCTTTTATTTGACTTAGACCTCTAAATTTCCAAACCATGAAATTACCCAAGACTCCTCATATGGAGTTAATTGGGTATAAATGGTTACTCTGGATAGTCCTGATTATGACGGTGTTCACCAGCGTTTCTATAGGTTCACATGATGATTTGGGTACAACACCAGAGTCTCAGTTCCTTGACAGCTCCTGGCGCCGTGTGATTCCAGGCGTCTGGTATACCACAACTCCTCTCTCAAACAACCCACCTGTCCAGGAAGAAACCAAGGTTTATGGTTCCACCACCCAGGTTGCCAAGCCTCAAGTTTTCTGTCCATTGGCTTTGGCCTTTTTATTGTGTTATCTAGGAGAGTACTTCTTCTTGGGGCAATTTAATCCTCTGCTAGGCAGGTACTGACTCCTTGGAGATCTATTCCATCTAGGGATGGTCTCCTTGCCTGTGGGATCCCTGGTAACAGGATTGAATCCCTCTGTAATCATTCACCACCTAGGGAGTTTACTCCCTAGTGGGTGGGTGCCTGACACAAACAACAACTAGATCATCAAAGAAATAGGCACTTGTACAGAGCTCAAGTGTATGCATCATGGCCAACTCTGCCTGTGCAAAGCAAGAACAGCACAACACAGCTCTCAACTTCCTATACCCAATGCAAAACTGAATTAATACCAAGCCCAAATCCTCAACAATTTTAAGAAAATTCCCAAGGTTCTACCTCCCAGTACCCCAGGGGGGGGATATTGCAACATATATGATTACTCCCTCTCAGGAAAGCAATTTCCTGACTAATCATTAAGTCGGTGGCACTCTTATCATTTTCCCATCTTTTACAGGGATCAAACATTTTGAGTCCTAAGAGGAACACTACTTGGATAAGCTTCATGACTGCCATGAGGTACATGGACAACATGTGGCTTCCCATGATACTATATAATCCTCTAAATTCATATCAATAATGTTTCATTCTTTTCTTAATTCCCCCCTTTATCTTGTTCATTATACTTCTCAGAAGTATATACACAGCAGTGGTAGCACAGGTAGGTTATTCACATCTACACAGCTTAAAAGGAAAGATTCCTCCAAAGAAAAGGTCCAGCAGATGGCTGTGGGGTTCCTGGTTGCCAGTCCCAAAAGTGTGTCCTGGGTCATAGCCAGGGACTGACTTGGAGGAGGTTTTATTTGTTAGTAGAGGGTGTTGTCTAGCTAGAAGTTTATACTGAGCCTGTGTCAATGCAAACTCTTCCAATACTTTTCCTATTACTATTTGAGCATCCCCACTATGCACTTGTACTTCAGCTGTGACAGAAATAGCAGGATAATAAGAAGCTGTCTCTGTATGGTAGGGAATCACTCACCAAATCCACATAGAGTTAATGATTAATCACCAACACAGCTTCAGATACCGTTTTGTGAAATTTCCAAATGAGATACTAGGGTTAAGTAAAATAATTAACCCCAACCAAAAGAGCCCAAGATAAATGGCCTGGGAGAGAATCAGGGTGTCTTTGGCATAAAATTCAGGACATTGAGATGGAACCCAATTTCCAGTTTTGACAGTAGGAGAAACGGCTCCAAGATTGACAGGCATTGAATTAACATTTGGCAGAGGCAACAACAAAGTACCAACAGCAGGTCCCCATCTTCCTGTAATAATCCGGTTAAGGATTAAATTGTAGGAAATGTAGCGCAAAAGGCCAACAACAGGACGTATTTAAATAAAGATTAGACAAAGGGATATTTGATTTTATTTGAGTAAAATTTGGGAGGACTCAACTCTTAAGAGTTGAAACAGTGAAAATTATTCAATATATATCAAAATTTGACTAAGCAATACCACCTGAATCCTGAGCTCCTATTCCTTCCACATTGTCAAGTAAATATATAGTCCAGTTTGCAAAGAAACCTTGAGTGACCAACTTCTAATGACCATACTGATTAACAAGCTCATATTAGGTGACCCTCAAATTACTTCAATTTATCAACATCAGTTTGCAAGGAGGAATTGGTTTCAGCTGGCAGACTGGAGCAGCTGTAACCCATTTTCAATTGACAGTTTGATTTAAATCCGTAAATTTGGTCACTTTTGTTAAAGGTTTTCTGGCTTTTTGAGCCTTTCTACTTGGCTGGATAATTCTTGGCATTATGGAACCTACCGTAACATCAGCTGGTGCTAGACCTTCTGTAGGCCTGTACCAGTCTTTCAGCAACCTAGTAAACTCATTACCAATGAACTCCTGTCTCTTATCTGTCATTTCAAAGTGTCTAGTTGGTAACAGTTGACATTTGAACTGCCTGCATGTTGACACTTTGTTGACATGCAGACAGTTGATTTAAATTTAGCACTTAAGCCAACACCTACTAGCTGTGTTCTAAATAAACTAATTTTTTATATTGCATTCTATAGTCAGAATTAATAATCAATGATAAAACAAAGCCAATGTCAACACTAACTAAGAATAGGCTCAATTTTTATTACAAAATAAGAAGGAAATCACTATTAAAAATACAAAATTATTAAAAAAATTATTTAAGCCCAACTTCAACAATGATTCTCCACAATATCAACATAAAATAACAGTTTATAGTATTTATTAATAAAAATACATGCAATCCAGAATATCTTCACTTATAATAAATTATTTATATTTATGTTTGGCCCTTTGTTTTATAGTTCTTTTAGATATAGTGGGTAAAAATTTCAAGCTTTGTTGTATATTATATTAGTGGTTTACTATAGCTTTGAAACCACTGGAAAGGTCCCAGTTAACCCTTAAAAATTGGATTAAGCTAGATTGCATAGGTCAAAACTAGAATTTACATAGTGGCATTTTAAGTCAACACAAAGGAAATCTGGTACAAAAGCAAAAGTGGGACAAGAGGAATAAGTTAAGCAACCACAGTGACATAATTTAAGCAAGATTTAATAGTAGCTCCACTATAAAAGAAGGCCAACTCTGGCAAAGTCATCACCTTCACTAATCTAATAAGAAAAAGACGCGGCTTAACAATTTCAACTTACAGAATGGTAAGCTTAGGACCCCAAAAATTCACATAATAATAATAATAAAACTACTTATTCCAATATGTAGTACTTAGTTTTTAAAAGTTATATGAATATAACTTTATTATAGCCCAAGCACCAATTAGCCTATTTTAAGTCTAGATTTTGAACCCAATCTTAAGTTAATTAAGATTTAAATGTTTTTTAAATAGTGATTTACCTTGATAATGCTGACTTTCTACAAGTCAACTACCAGAATTAAGACAATATTTTAGGCCAACTGTCTAGAATCAAAAATTTAATACATGTCAACACTTAATTCTCAACACTAAACATTTAAATGTAGTTTTGTCCAACTTTTTCTTAATAAAAAGCCTCATTACTGCATATATTAATAGTATTGAAGGTTTTTTTTTGCATATTCTATATAATAATTCTCCACAACTTGATATATTTTTAGCTTTAACTTTCATTTTTCTATACTTTACTCACAGTTATTTTTCTAACCCCTTTTTCTTTATAGGATAAATCAAAGAAACCCCAGCCTAATAAGAAAAAGCCAAAAAAAACTGCCAAGGACACTGTTAAGACTAAGGCTTCTTCTTCTACAAAAAAGTACTTAAGAAACAGCTTAAAAAGGATGAGCAAAGCAAAAGGAAACCTACACACTTTCAGCTTCTGAGAAGGACTCTGATGATGGTTTCACCTCCCATAGCTGGTATGAGTCTGAGGAAGATAAATATCCCATCAACAAGAAGAAAAGAAAGGCAAGCTTCATATCAGGGATCCAGTCTTGGGTGGCTGATCTGTTGTTTTCAGGGGTAACTTGGGCTGGGTTTTTTTGCGGGCAATGCCCACCACAAGAGGGGAGCTAACTTTAAAAGGAGTAAGACAGACTTCCCCACCCAAGACCATGGGCTGGCAGCCAGGATTATAGTGTCAATCACCCCTGTGAGGGTGATGTACACAATCCCAAACAGCTTGCCAGAATGGTCGGTTGGGAGGTCAGGTGCGCAAGCAGGCATGGGTTTTGGGGTCACAGGCGGTTCCATGGACAGGTTGTAAGCAGGGAGATGGTTGAATTTCCCTCTGAACAACTTGGGTATTGAAAATATCCACAGGCCTTGTTGGTTGTATCTAACTGTGGATTATATGCAGGCCAGGGGATTGAGTTTGAGTATCTTTTCTGGGGTGTATTCTTTATATTTAGACTTCAGAGGGTAGTCAGTAAAGTGAATGGGTCCAAAGTGTACTCCAGGAGGACAGAAAACAGAGGGCAGCGGTAAAGGCAGGCCAGGAGATCTCAAAATGAATTGGTAGACAGCAAATACAAAACAAGGCAATAGCTGTATGAGCCAAATTAACATAATCTTTATTCAAAAATGGCAATAAGTTTGGAGCGTGGGGTCCTTGGGTCTATATAGTACCCCCTCCAAACTTAAAATGTTCCATGGGGGGTTCATCAGGAATTGGGAAGGCCAGGGCTGGGGGAACTGGGTGCTTGGGTCCAAGGGCGGCAAAATGGCACTTAGCCCGGGAGTTTTTTCATTGGTCAGGAATCTTGATTTGGCTACCTGATTATCTTGCTTTAGTATCAAGGTCATGGGACCAGGTTGCGGGCCTGTGCCTCTTTCCTGGGTTGGCTCTTGATTGGTTGCTGGTGTAGACTTCAAGTTTATGAAGCTAATAGTTGCCAAATCAGTACCTCCATTAGGTGCTGGGATTAATCCTCTATTTGGCGCAATGATTTCTTTGGTTTGTCTCTTTTACTGCATGGATCAATACACTTGGTATCAGCTTGTGGGGGCTCAATTCCAGAAAAACGCAAGCGGGCGGTCCTGCGGTCCACAGGCCCAGCAGCCCAAAGGAATCCAGGTTCAGGGTTCAATTCCTGCTCCTGGGCCTGGGTTTCTAGAGAGGAAGAATTGTCAATCCTGACACTTCAAGTCCTCTCCTGAGCCCTCCCCTGAATCCTCCCCTGAATCCTTCCCTGGTGAACATAAAGATTATGAGCAACATGAGTACTTTCCTGGTTTTTGACATTCCCCTCTTGGGCCATGGGATGCACTAAAAGCCCACAATATTTTCAATGTTAAGGGCTCCTTCAAGATACCAAAAAGATTCCCAAAATTATTTTCCATTAATGTCAGTCAAAGGTGGTCCAAGCATGGTCAGTGATGACTATGTGTTTAACTGTAATAATCAAAAGCAAGGAAGCAAGAGCAAACATTACACGTGTGAAGACAGAAGCTGCCCAGCCTGCCTAAACACTCAAGGTTGAGACAAAGTTAATTTGGAAAAGGGGGAAAATACCTGCATGCCTCCCACCACTTTGATTGAGAAGCTGCTCAAATGGTATCTATTTCAAATGATCCAGTATCAAAAGATATAAAAGCCACTCACCTGGAAGGCCACCAAGAACTTGAGAAAAGAGAATATTAAATTTGTCCCTGACTGTGAAAATCTTGTTAAGTATATCTGTGTTAGATGCCAAGAGCTAAACCCAATTGGAAAAAGTGCAACCCAACTAATAGACCTGGTCCTTACTCCTGAGTTGCAGATGACCCAAGACAATGAGCAGTTCCTTCTTCACAATGATGGACCTGGTTCAAAAGAAATGATCATATGTTATGCCACCTATAAGAATCTAGAGCAACTGAGTGCCACTGAGACTTGGCTCTGTGATGGAACATTTGCAACATGTCCTAAGTTATTCTATCAGCTGTGGGTAGTGCATGCTCAGCTTGATGACAAAGTCCTCCCCTTTGCATAATTTCTTCTTCCTGGATCCTCAGAGGAGATATACCTAAGAGCATTCAAGATTCTACAGGAGGGTCTTAAAGCTATTCCCACTGAGACTGGAAAGAATCCTGATCTGTTAGCAAGGGCCAATCCTGATGATGCTGATAAAGATGAAGTCATCCTAGCAGCTGAAGAGAAGGAACACAATAGAGCTCTTGGCCCCAAAATAATTATCATGGATTATGAGACAGCCCATTAAAACGCCTTTGTAAAAAAACTTCAATGGTGAGGTCCAAGGGTGTTTATTTCATTACCAACAGGCTATTGATATACGCCTTAAGGGAAAGACCCTCCTCAGCTCTCTCAAACAACAAGATACAACTGGTAAATGCAAGCTTCTGATCCAGAAGTTTGTTGCTCTTGCATTTATTAAGCCTGAGCATGTTGGCCAAGGATTTGAACTTCTATGTAATGACCCTTATGTCTTGAGCCATGAAGCTGAGTTCCAACCCTTCTTTGACTACTATGAGCCACAGTGAGCAAGGCCCAATGTGGATAGTTGCTGTGGTAAGCCAGCAGCAAAGATCAGCTGGAATTACTACCAGACTGTCCCTAAGGATGAAATGAAGACAACATCTGGCCTGGAAAACTGGCATAAACATCTAAAGTACTCCTTTGGGGTGAATCCCAGATACAATACCTTTTTTGAGCACCTTACGGCTGAACAGGGGAAGAATTTCTCCTTTCTTTGGGATATGAAAGTAAGGGCTCCAAAGAAAAGAAGACAGTGCAAGGCTAGCATTTATAAAGAGCAGATAAAGACAGCTGTCAACAATAAGTACAAGCTATCTGAGCTTGGGGAGCAGATAAACAAGATTGTCACTGTACTCTCTTGCAAAAAACCTCCAAGTTAGTTTATAATAAACATTCTTGGCTCTTTTTGATACTTTATTATATAATTTTAATGTAAAAACAAATATTATTATTTAGCAAGAAAATTTACTTTAAGATAGTAGAAAAAATCAATAGTTTTTATAATAGATTTTTATGCTAGAACCTGGATTATCTAGCTTAAATAGCTGTTTTAGTACTAAAGTATATGTAATTTTGGGTTGCTATTATATCAACTATTCTTAAAATATGTGTTTACTTTTAGTTTCTTTATTTAATATATTTTATTTTTATCAAGCTTTTTTTATTATAATTTATAAACTTTTTATATGGTAAATAAAAAAATTATAGTGAAAACAGTTAATTTCATAGTAAATTATTTTGAAATGGGGTTTTCTTATATTTTTATATAGCTTTGGATTTTTTTATTTATTTTTAGATTCTACATGAGCATATTACCCTAAAAAGGTTTTTTAAGCTTAATTTTTATTAAGTAAAATTTTCAGAAAACAGGTTTTTTCTTGTTAAAAAAGTGTCAACTTCCAGTAGGCTACATGATAGAAAACTTTATCTAGGATTTTCTAATGTGTCAGCCTGGGTATAAAATTAATTTTGACAATCAATCTGCAGACAGTTGGCATGCAGACAGTTTAAATGCCAACTGTTCCCGTCTAGTTAACCTCTTATTCTTCCTGAGAGGTCTTACTAGTGGCAAGCCTTCTACAACTATGACAATAGGTATCTTCCTCCCTTTGGCCAGGGTAAAAGATGTGGGGAAATTCACTCATGAGGCTTATCTGTACTACTTATAACTTTGGGCATGGGTCAAAATAGGCTTTTATTCACAGCCAGAAGAAAGATTCCCTTAGAAACCTTCTGGTATTTTGCCTGGGAGTCTGGGAAACAATAGGGTTTGTCAATACCTTGGAATCTTTTAACAATATCTTTGACTTCTTGTACTTGGACTTAGGCTCCCTCTCCTTGGTCTTGGACTCCTGCTATTGAGTCTTGGGCTCCTGCACTCTGCTCCAGCTCCAACTTCTTATCTCCAGCTCCAGCTCTTTTGTTTTGGGACCCTGCACCTGTATCTTGGGCTTCAGTTCTCTTGGTAGTCCTTGTGGCCTTTTTAATCTACCTGTATCAGTCCTTGTGGCTTTTGAAATTCACTGTGTGAGTCCCTCTAAAGCTCCAGATAGCTCTCACTTTTATAGCTCCTGGTTTCAGTCCTTTTTCTCTCTCAGAACTCTTGGTTTTCAAAGCTTAAACTATTCAGTTTCTTTTTCTCTACAATATATTAAACCTTTTATCTTACTTCAGCCAATTAAAACCCTATGTTTCCTGCTTCATTCCCTCATTTTTCAGGCTTTAACTCTTCAGTTAAAGCCCTCAAAACACTGATCAAACAGGCTTTGACCTGCAGCCAATTAAATGCTCATATTAAAAGGTTTTGCCAACTGGTCTACCCAGATGACTTGCTCTTGACCATGGTTGAACCTGGCACTGTCTTGCTCCAGATAAACAACTTCTCTGCATTTCAAACAGGTTTGCCATAATTCCCATCATGTTTCTCTGGCAAAACTTGAGCACTTTTGCCTATGTTTTACTTAAGGGATTTTCAAACCCTTGATTCTTCAATGTTTTTCCAAGTTTCTCCGCATTTTCCAAACATTTCAGCACTTCAAACTTGCCTGTTGCTTGCTTTCAATTTATTACAACCATTTCAGCAAAATTCTGACCTTTGTTGTAACTGTGCTGTTTTAGCAGAGTTACACAGGGAAAAATATCTAGAAGATAGATAATAATCTTTATTGGGAGATAGTGATTATATAGTTCATGTGAATCAATGGATAACAGGAACATGATTGGTGATCACACAATGGGATGGAAGAAGGGGATGGCTTGATCCTGATAATGAGTCAAGCGCCAAAACAAGGTATCCACCATAGAGGATCATCATCTGTTCATGTTGTTGGATTTGGTAATTCAAGTTGACTTCCTAGTCTGGCTTTGAGTGACCATATAATTGGATTGCGGGTCACAAACCTGCTTGGTTGGAAACTTGCTGGCGGGTCAAGCCTGCGGTTTTGACACCTTTGTCCAGAATTTTCTCTGTCCTGTTTCTGGTTTCTTTCCAGCTCTATCAGACTTGAACAGATCTTAATAAATTCACAGTTTAAACACTGTAAATTTTTTTTTCTTTTTTTTCTGAATTATATGATAATTAATTCAATCTTTTGATAAGAAGCACCTTTTAGGGAAGCTTTAAATATGGAATTAAGAAAGAAGAGAAGTATATTTTATTGGATAATACTTTAGACTTATATAGACTTGACTGTAGCAGGGATTTAGTTGGATCAAATCTAGGGGTTGGTCATGTGCAGGATGGATTTGAGCCACTGGATACTTGGACAGTCAGGTGATATTGCTTGGTTACCATTATTGGTATGTTGAACGGTATATTGGAAGCTGACTAAATTAGGTGATGGCTGGATGTTAAGTAGTTTGGCAGTAGCCAGAATGCTTGTACATCCAGACCCTCAACGCCCCCTTAAGAGGTTACTCTGGTGCATCAGGAGGGGGCTTTGTTTTCACAGCTGCTGCCTGATGCTCCTGGAGCTGTTTATTAGCTGGAACCAATCTGGTCAAGTGTTCTCCTTTACTGGGGCAGAGACGGGTTCTGTGGATTTCTTGACAATTAGGGTTTTGACACCTTGGAATTTTACTAGGTAGGTGTTGTGATCTGGTCTGTACTTGATTATTCTTCCTGGTCCCTGGTGTACTGAGTCTAGTTTCTTTATGTTGCCAGCTAGAACTCAGACGGGGGAGTCAATGGGAAGTGGTTTCTCTGTGGAGGTTACCTTTTGTGTTTTGAGCCTCTTTATTTCTGCTATTTTAGCTTTGAGGCAGATGTGTTGTAGATTTGGTACTTTTTCTACTGTGGGGGGTTTTCCTGGGGGGATATTTATTTATGGCTGTTTGTTGTGGGTAATTATTTCTGGTTTGTACCTGTAGGTTAGCTCAAACAGTGAATAGCCTGTTCCTTGATTGGTGCGGACTTGTGATACTAGTAGTGCATGTTTCACATATAGTGGCCATGTGTCTTTGGATTTACCATTTATTATTTTCTCTAGGGTCCTGATAAGGCTGTTGTTAAGGCGTTCCACTCTGCTGTTGGCCTGTGGCCTGTATGGAGAGGTTGTGGAGTGTTTAATGTTTTTGGATTTCAAGTTGTCATTAACTACGTGACCTGATAACTATGTTGCTCCATCAGTTATGATGTAGTCTGGAGTGCAGTAGTTGGCTATGGTTGCTTTGTTAATGAATTGGTTGATGGTTTCTGCTTTATGATCCTTTGTTGCCCAGCAGATGGGTCAGTGTGTGGCAAAGTCTTAGATACAATTAAGAAACATTGGTTTGTTTTTGTTTCTGGGATGGGGCCCACTACGTCTAGCCCTCAAACCTTGAATGGCTCTGGGTCTGGTAATGGGTTGACCGTTGGCTGAGGAGCCTTTGTACTGGTATATTTCTTGCAAGCTGTGCACTTTTTCAGAACATCAACTATATCCTGTTTGAGGTTGGGCCACCATACTATCTCTTTTAATGTGAGGTATAGGTTGTTAGCCTTTGTATGTCCTAGTAGGCAGTGATGTCTTAATATGGTGTTGACTCTTTGTGAAAGTGGGATGTACAGGACATGTTTGCCATTAATGATTTGGTATACTGTGCCATTTGATACACGGAAATACTTTTTGTTCCTTACTAATATATTGTGGGTCAGTTGATGTGTTGAGGTATCTTTTCCTTTGGTTTCATACTCAGTGTTGTACAGGTTAGGCTAGTCAGGGTCCAGGTGGTCAGGGTGATCCTCTCTAGGCTGGCAAAGTCTATAGAGAACATCAGCTGTGACCAGATCTGCCCCCTTTTTGTATTGGATGTCCAAATTAAGCTGTTCCAGCAGGGACATTTATTTGGCTTGTCTCTGTGTGAGTGTGTTCTGAGTTTTGAAATATATTAAGGATTTATGGTCAGTTAGTACTCAGACGTTTAAATGTCCTTCCAGATAACATCTTCATTTCTTGCATGTGTGATATATTGCTAGCAATTCCTTATTGTTTATTGGGTATCTCTGCTCAATATTGGTTAGTTTTCTGCTTTCATAATATACTGGTAAGAAGTCTTGCTACCCTGGCTGGCAGATGTGCTGGACTGTGCCAATGGTGGTGTCACTAGCATCTGACTTGAGCTTGTAGCACCCGTTATTATTAGGGTATTGCAAGATTGGTGCTTCAATCAAAGCTTGTTTTAATAATTGGAAATCCTTGTAACATTATGGTGTCCAGATGAATTTCTTTTTGTTATTACCCTTGGTTAAGTCATTGATTGGTGTGGTTAGTTTTCTGCAGTCTTTGATGTATTTCCTTAGGTAAGCTACTATACTGAGAAAGCATCTAACTTGTTTAACAGAGGTGGGGAGTTGTATTTTATTTATGGTTTTTATTTTGTCTGGATCTGCTTTGATGCCACTGTCAGAGACAATGTGGCCCAAGAACAGGAGTTCCTTTTCCATAAATTGGCACTTACTTGGTTTTGCGTAAAGTTTGTGCTTTGCAAGTTGATTGAGTGTCTTGCAGACATGCGTGAGGTGTTCCTCTTTTGTTTTTGAGAATATGATGATGATGTTGAGGTAGCATAATGTATTTGAGAGACCGTTTAGTGCTTGGTTCATCATGGTGACAAATATTGCAGGAGCGTTGGTCATCCCAAAGTTCATTACCCTACACTCAAAAGATCTAAATTGCATACGGAACACAGTCTTTGGATGTCCTTTTTCTTTACTTTGACTTGGTTGTAACCTGAGGTGAGGTCGATTTTTGAGAAAAATTGGGCTCCTGAGAGTCTTGCAAACAGATCCTCTATAAGTGAGAGAGGGTATTTATTCTTTACTGTGCATGCATTTAGTGCTCTGTAGTCAGTTAATAGACACAGCATGCCTTTTGTTCTTTACAAAGAACACTGCTGCCCCCATGGGGATTCAGACAGGTGAATGAATCCTTTTGCTAGATTATCCTCAATGTGTGTTTTGAGGGTTTGGGTCTCCATGGGAGAAAGTCTTTAGAGGGATGAGGTTTGGACATGGCTTTACATAGATTGATGCCATGTTTGACCTCCTGTTTGGGGGGTAGCTTGGTGAGTTCTTCTTTGAATACATGAGTGTATTCATTTAGGAGTGCTGTAAGTTCTGGGCATTGGATCTTTTGTGTTTTCATGTTATTGAATTAAGTGTACCTCATTATGTAGAGGGTACTATCTTTTGTTAGATGTTCTGAGTCATCTTGGTTTATGACCTGGACAAATACTGTGTCTCTTAGAATGAGGTCATTGGGTTCTTTGAGGATGTTAAAATTGACTCTGTTGTCTTTGATGGTCATGGTTTTTGTTTTCTAACATATGCTGGTGTTCACTTGGGTGAAACAGTCCATGCCTGCTACAATGTTGTAGTTTATGTTGTTCATGACAAGTCCTTTGATGGACATTTGTATGCTTGGAGTTCAATTCTGAAGGGAGTTGTTTTGCCTTTGAGTAGGACTTTTGATTTATCTGCCATTCTGGCTTATTTGAAGTTGGATTTGACAACTTGTATTTTGTACTTGGTTACAAAAGGTTTGCTAACCATAGTGTGTTGTGCACCAGAGTCAAATAAAATTTTATGTGTATGTGATTTGTAAGTTCATTGGTAGACAAGAAGTTGTGAGCAATCTTTAATTTTTACGTTCATAAAAACAGAGGATTGCAGGAAACGTGGGATGCAAGCAGCAAAGTTTGTGCCTTGGTACTTCTTCTTGTCAAGTTGGGGGGAGACAGGGGCAATTAATCCTCTTCCCCCCTCTTTCCCCTGTTCCTCTGTTTTGAGACCTTTGAGGTCAGAGAATGTGGGGTCAGATTCATAGTGGGTTGCTATTTCAGCATTGTTAACTTTGGCGGTGTCCTCTTTCTTGAGACAAGAGCGGTTTGCGCTTTGGCTGCAATTGCCATTGTTGAAATTGGAGTTGCTATTGCTATGATTGGTGTTCTGGCGTTTATTGTCATTGGAGTTTTCTCTTCCATTGCTGTTTGAGGAGTGGTTGCTGTTGTGTGCAGCATATTTCATGTTTGCGCGTTTTCTGCGCGCTTGGCTTCTGCAATAAGCGCAGGCATGGAGGTGTTAGCCTCTGGACAGATGAGGGCTGCAACAGAGGGTTTCATTCTGTTGATAAATGAGGATCTGGTATGTACATTATCAGCTTGTGCTTGGGTTTGGATTTGCAGCATATTTCCTCAAATTCATTGGTGTAAGCTGTGATAGTGGTCTTTTGAGGAAGATCACTGAGCTGTATTACAATATCTTGGAGGGATTTGGTAACGCAGAAATTGCGGGTGTGTCTGCTTTGAACTCTTCCCAGTTGTCAAGATGGTTGCCAGTTTGTGAGCCAACCCAGGTGGCAAACCAGTTAGCTGCGGCCTTGTACAGGCGTTTTCTTGCTTCCTGGACCCATTTATCATGGGGGGATGCGGCTGGCACAGAGTTTAGCAGCTGAGTGGTCTAGCCAGTTGATGACGTTTTCTTTGTTTTTACTAAAGAACTTGTTGATACCAATGTATTTGGTGTTGGTAACTTCACCTGTGATAGGTGGTTGTGCGTTTGTTTGTGGTTAGAGAGAGCAACTGTATTGAATTATCTTGGCACATGCTTTGGGCATGACCAGACCTTTGAATACAGTGTGTCCACTAGGTATATATTTGTTGATGTTGTGGGAGCAGAAGTATGTTTTACTGGTCTCCTGGGATGTGGCCTGGTTGAGTACGTGAGCAAAGGTAGGCAGGTTTTTTCAGTCATTTTCTCTTTCATGGGTGTGGTCAAAAACCGTAGCTGCTACCAGTGATAAGGAGCGCCTTTTGGGGAAGCTTCAAATATGGAATTAAGAAAGAAGAGAAGTATATTTTATTGGATAATACTTTAGACTTATATAGACTTGACTGTGGTGGGAATTTAGTTGGATCAAACCTAGGGGTTGGTCATGCGTGGGACAGATTTGAGCCACTGGATACTTGGACAGTCATGTGATATTGCTTGGTTACCATTCTTGGTAGGTCAAACGGTATATTGGAAGGGCACCAAATTGGGCAATGGCTGGATGTTAAGTAGGTTGGCAGGAGTCAGAATACTTATACATCCATACCCTTGACATTTCTTATTATATCTTTTGGCAGCCTTAATGAATTCTTTTACTGCTTTTTTCTTATTATTTTCTCTTTCAAAAGTCTAAAACAAGCATCTTAGCTCCTGTATTCATTCCAGCTAGTCCTTCTCAGCCAATTTTCAGTTCCTCAGCTAGTCCTGCATCATGATTTTATGGTCCTTCAGCTAGTTCTTCACCATGATCTTCTAGCCCTCTCAACTAGTTCTTCCTTATCCATCAGCTAGTTTTTCAGTCAGTCCTTTTCAGTCTATCAATCATTCCTTCTCCAAGCCACCACCTAGGTTCTAACTGCATCATGAACCATCTTGGTTCCAATCCTCACTTATGATCTTCCAGTCCCTCAACTAGTCTTCACTGTGATCAACAGTCCCTCTTACTAGTATTCACTGTTGATCCTACACTATGAACCATTGTAGTTCCATGGTCAGTCCCAGTTACCAATACCTCAGACTCAGGCAATAAGTCTACAAGGCTACTGGCACTTGACTGGGCCCTCAACAGTGTTCTTCACTTGGGCCATTTAACCACAGAAAATTCTCATGTCTGTGCAGTTGTCTTTACTCACTCAGGTGATTAAATCTGATCTTTCAGTTGCAAAGTAATCAACTTTACTTCCCAGAGTTCTGATAATACAAAGTTCTGCAGCTGCTTCCCCAAGCAGCTACCCTGGCAACACATCTGATCATATTCATGCCCCCAATGATAGCTTTATGACCTCCCCAAAGCCCCAAGGAAACACATTCAGGGACAACCTATCAGTTTTTCAGGTAAGGTGCTTACTCACAGACCTCCTGTAAGTGCATAAGGGCATGTAGAGCTTTCTTAGCTCCTCCCTTCTCTGGCAGCTCATGTCACCTTCCAGGGTCACATCATCAACCAGCACTGGTGTCCTGCGTTACCCACCAGGGTGATCCACTCCCCACCCCTAGCAGCTGTTGTAACATCTTTGATTACTCCCTCTTGGGGAATCAACACCCCAAGTAATTCATCAAATGAGTCACCAAGTGGCTCACCAACTAATCATTAAGTCAGTGGCACCACTATCATTTAATCATCTATGCCAGGGATCAAACATCTGGATCCTAAAAGGAAAACGGCTTGATTAAGCCTTGTGACTTAAGAGAAACATTACTCAGATATTCCCCATGACCTACATGACGTACATGGACAGTATGTGGATTCCCATGATACTATATAATACTGTATATTCATATCAAATAAAGTATCATTCTCTTCTTAATTTTCCCCTTTATCTCATTTTATATACTTCCTAGAAGTATATGCTCAACAGTAGTCACACAGGTAGGTTATCCATACCTACCCAACTCAAAGTAAAAATTCCTTCTAAGAAAAAGCCCCAAACAATGATACTCCCCAACAGCTGGAGAGACTACAAAGAAGGACATGACATCCCTGTAGGCCTCGTCATCTACAACAATGTCCTTGTACCCATCAAACAATACAATGCTCTCAAAGCCTACAGACTGTTACCCCCAATCACAGCAGAACCTACGCAACCTGAGATACTCAATATTGTGTTTCAATACTTACGTACCACTGAGATTGGCGCCTTTGCAGGACTACGCTGTGAGAACGCTTCTCTTTGGATCAACAGCACTGAGAGAAAGTTCAAACAAGTGGAGTACCCCCAAAGACTCTGGGTCAGCAAAATTGCCCTCTGCGTCACAGGGGCTGCTTCACACTTTGTTATCAAATGGCTAGCCCAACACCCTGACCAGAAGGAAAACTGGGAAGTGTTCAAGGCCGCATTTCTCAAAAAGTTCTCCATGAAGGACTCAGATGTAGTGATCATGACCAAGCTTTGAACCTTCAAAATGACAGGAATTGTCAAAGAATACATTGCGGCATATGAAGGACTACGCAACCGAGCACCCAACACCATCAACTTTGATGAATCTGGGCCGCGCCTAGACTTCTACAATGGCCTTCTCACACACATTAGACGTCAGTTTGACATGACTTGCTGCAAGAACCTTGAGGATGTATTCCTAGAGAGAAAATACGCAGCTCAGAAGTCTGAAAACCTACACACCACCAACAAGCATAAGAAAAACCCTGCAGCTAAAATAGAGCCTCACCCCAATAAGCAAAACAACCAAGCCCACAGTACCCACCTCAAACCAGGAATTGCACTGCACAAGCTAACTAGGCCAGCACCAAAGATACTAACAAGGAGGGAAAAGATCAGGGGAGTGCTTAGGCGAGCTGTCCTCCCCCACTTCACAAGACTTGTACAGAGAACAGGACATGGATTCAATCACCATGATCCAAGTTCCCTCCAGCAATCCTCTACTGCTTGCTGCCCAAACTGGAAATAAACTCCTCGCTTATCCTTTCCACTTTTGCAGATACCAGGGCACTACACTATTTGACACTAGAGCAGATAAATCTCTTGTCAACAAGAGCTTTGCAGACCTCATGAAGTTACCTACTGCTTGAAGTAACATCAAGAGAGTCATCATGGCAGACATCTGTAGCACACCAGTTACCCATGAGGAAAAACCTTTCTGCGCCTAAATTGGAGATGTACAAATGACAATTAGTGGTCTCATCATACCAATCCCCAAGTATGGTGTCATACTTGGCTTGGACTGGATGAAAAAGACAAAACCTCATATTGACTGGGACAGTGCCACCCTCACCCTACAGCAAGGAGAAGTACACCACCATATCTACCCAACTCACCTTGACTTGCTTATGAGAGACCATGTATTTGTGAAAATCATGAAAACAAAAGAGAAAACCAACCCCAGCAAGATTTATTGAAACACCTGCACGTATGAGATTATCTATTTCAAAAATACAGAATCCAGACGTAAACAGGACTACATTTGAGATTAGCTTGTCAAGGAATCCCCTTGCATTTTCCAGAAAACACTACCAGGTTTACCAACTGATTGTGGCATAAAACATGAAATCAACCTCAAGGGAAGTATACTAAAGGCACAACTTACCTATTGCCTCAAATCCCAATAAGACAACGCCCTAAAGGCTTACCTTGACAAAGCACTCAAAAAAGGCCTCATCAGACCCTCAAAGTCATCATTTGGTGCCGCTGTCTTCTTTGTGGCAAATAAAGATGGAGGACTCTGCCTGGTCACAGACTACAGGTCCCTCAACAAGATCACAATTAAGAACATGTATCCCCTGCCCCTCATTAATGACCTTTTTGACGCCCTGGGGATCCCAAATCTTCACAAAAATTGATTTTACAGCAGATTACCACCAAATTTGTGTGAAACATGAAGACATTCTGAAGACCACATTTCAGACTAAATATGGATCCTTTGAATGTGTTGCTCTTAATTTTGGCATGACAAACGCTCTCAGTACCTTTGTAACCTTTATGAATGAAGTATTCAAGGAACACATTGGAAAAAGAGCAATCATCTACCTTTACAACATCATCATTTATATTCCCAACCTGCAACAACACTGGGAAGACGTCCGCACAGTTCTCTGTACCCTGGAAGATAGTCAACTGATTGCCAAGCCGTCCAAATGCAAGTTCTTCTCAACTGAACTTCTGTTCCTTGGCCATATCATCAGCAAGGATGGTATTAAACTGGATCCAGATAAGATATGTGCTATAACAGAGATGCCAGCCCCAAGAAAAAAGAACAAACTCTGCACTTTCCTTGGAATGGTAGCCTATGTACGCAGGTTCATCTCTGACTAGGGCGCCCTAACAGCTCCCTTGTCAGCCATCACCGGGAAAACAACCAAATTTGTCTGGACATCCTTACAAGATCAACATTTCTTCTAACTGAAGGAACACATGGTTACTGCCCCCATCCTACAATACCCAAACTGTGAGGGTATCTATGATCTAGAAACCAACGTCTCCAACTATGCCATAGGGAGAGTCCTTTGTATCCAAATGGCCCAAAAGGAATTTCTTCTTGTGGCATATGAATCAAGGAAGTTATTGAACGGCAAACAAAGATACCCCATACACAACAAGGAGTTGGGAGCCATCATACACTGCCTCATGAAATGGCAATGCTATCTGAAAGAAGCACAGACTTTCAAAGTACTCACCAATTACAAGTTGTTGATATTCTTTAAAACACAACAACACCTGTGTGGGGTTCCTGTCCACCAGTCCCCAAAGTGTGTCCTGGATCTTAGCCAGATACTGGCTGAAAGGGATTGTCATTCTCTAGTAAGGAAAAATGTATCTCAGAAATATATAGGGGTCAAAATGGGCTTTTATTTACTCTCAGAAGGAAGATCCCCTTAGAAACCTTCTGGTATATGGCCCAGGGGGTCAAGAAAATAATATGAATTTGCCAATAATTGGAGTCCTCCAACAATATCTTGGACTCCTTTTACTTGGTATTTGACTCCTGCACCTTAGTCTTGGACTTCTACTCATTAGACTTGGACTCCTGCGCCTTAGAATTAGACTCCTGTGCTGTGCTTAGGATCCAGCTCCTTATTATTGGGCTCCTGCTCAATTATCTTGGGCTTCAGCTCTCTTTATAGCTCCAGTGACCCTGTTATTCCACTTATCAGTCCAATAAAGCTTCTGCTGGTGATCAAAAGGCTTCCAAAAACCTTTTGGCAGAAACTTCAAAAGGCCTCAGAAAGATCCTGTCAAAGACCCAGAAAGACCTCCAAAAGACCATGTAACTTTTCAGCCAGCCACTTTTTTATAGTGCCCTTTTCCTAACGGTTCCGCCTTCAAAATGGCTTTCTTCAGAAGCTTAAACCGTTGCCTCTCACTTTTTCCTTTAATAACTTAAGCTTACATACTTACTTTCTCAAAAGCTTAAAGTATTAATTCACTATTTCCTTGCTTTACTTTAAGCTTTTAGCTTCCAACCAATTATTTTCATCAGGAAACCTTCCAGAACTAAACTAATGAATGCAGAGCGCAGGAATAGACTATTTCTGAAGTTCCATTGGGATCCAACTAGGAAAATAATTTCCACAGCTCAAACCGCTCAAAGCAACAACTCTTTGTGCACCAAAGCGTTAAACGGTCCATTATTCTGGCACCATTTCTCCCTGCATTCAACATAAACCAATTTAAATAGTAGAATACTATTTAAACTGTTTTTTCTGGACCTATTCAACGTTTCCCCCATATATTTAAAAAATTGTAAAATCCAAGGAAAACATCCCACCAAAACAACTTTGTATCCAGCTCTTATAGCAACATACCTTCATCTATCCTAGTAACTTAATAAATAAATGTATTACCCACACTTCTATTCACATTCCTTCTTTATTTTAATAATAAGCCAAAGAAAAAATTCCACATCTTCTCACTTTGGCAAATCAATTTGGCAAAATCTTGGCTCATTTCTCCAGACCACCAGTTTTTCACCATCATCTTCTGATCCTTCAGCCAGCTCCTGTATCATGATCAGCTAATCCTGAATCATGATCTTCAACCACATCTTCTACTTATCCTCACTAGGAACTATATTGGTTCCACCTGCACAATGAACCATTTTTGGTTCCAAACTTCAATATAAACCAACAGTCTTTCAACTAGTCTTCACTGTGATCATACAGTCCTTCTTACTAGTCTTCTCTGCTGATTCTGTGAACCACCTTGGTTCTTTATCTCAGTCCCCATTACCAGAACTTTTAGACCCAGGTGTCAAGATTTTGAGATCTTGAAGAAGAAGAGAGATTGTTTTTATTGGGTGAGTTAATCATGTTGGGATGGGATATCTGTATGAAGACAGATGTGCTTCTATTGATGTATATAGGTGTGACAACAGCTGTGTTCTGTTGTTGGTTGATATGAGTGATGTGGAAGTCCTGTGGTCCTTTGAAGATACAACACTGTCAGTGGTGGTTTGGCAGGAATTTGCAAGTATCAATAAGTTGCTCTTATTATAATTTGACACCACTACTATCCATAATGGTAGTGATGTTAA